>OOFH01112248.1:0-17446 GCA_900323355.1 Merlangius merlangus
AAGGTTGAGTGGGTTGGCTGGTAACCAGAAGGTTGCTGGTTCGATCCCCCGGCTCCTGCTTGTTGAGTGTCGAGGTGTCCTTGAGCAAGACACCTCACCATAACTGCTCGCGACGAGCTGGCTGTCGCCTTGCATGCTTGACTTAATGTAAATGTAACACCGTTACAATCAAGGGGCGATGCGAGACATGTTGACTGGAGCGCCCTTCAAACACAAAGGGCCGTCGGGAGCGCTTCAGGAAAAACGTTTATGAACCTCGGATTTCCTTTCAAGGATTTGAAAAAGTACATCTCGTTCCGTCTTGTGTAATCTTACGTAGGCGGCAATCAGCGTTTTTTTAAAAAGGTTAAAGGAGAAACATTTACATACGAAAGAAGACAATCAATAAAATGTAAATAGAAGTAAGAGGTGAAATGATAAATACACCGGTGGGGATATATTTAGTAACTATGTTTTTATTCAAACCTTTTTTTAATGAGAAGCTGCAAACATTTGAGCCCTGATTAAAAAGCATAACGTTTTGAAGCAGACCTGAGATATTTTTTAAGTTTCTTTAAGATATGCGGCGGATTAAAAAAACGTAAACGCTGGTTAATCACGCCTCGATCAAACCTAGACAACAGTGAGGTTCCCTGGTGAGGGACCTAGTGGGTTCTAATCAGTCCAACGAACGCGATGATCGTCCTGATTGCGTGAACTAAACTCACAGACGAAATCTGGAGCTGCAGATCGTTCTTCTGCTGCAGCACACAGACCAGCCTCTCCTCCAGCTCCTTCCTGCGGGACTCGGCCTTGGCCAGGTTGGCCCTGCACTTCTCAAAGTCCTCCTTCATGTTGACCAGCTCCTTCTCCGTCTCGGCGCTCTTCAGCAGGGGCTTGATCTTGTAGTAGACCTTCATCCAGGGCCAGTGCTTCACGTTCATGAAGGAGCGTATGTTGTACTGGATGGTGAGGATGGCATCTCTGAGCAGTGGGGGGGTCGAGCGTCATGATTATCATTTGATCGTTGAATTCATTTGTTTTAATAAATATGTTTATGTGGCGCTTTTCCCTGTTATCAAGGCCACTTGACAAAGTCAGAAAATATTGTCATTTGATCATTGAGTTATGATTGAATTAATTTGTTAATAACTACGTTTATATGGCGCTTTTCAAGGTACTCTGTGAAATTTGATGAAGTCAGATAATACAAGTGAAGCAAATATCAACAGCATAGTATAGTATATGTTGTATATGTTGTGGGATAAACTACCACCCCTACTGTCTGGGGTCTTATCTTACACACTAAAAGGGGATCAAAGTGTCTCCCAAATTAACAAATGGTAAATAGTAACTTATGAATCATAAAACATCCTCCATCTTGGTTTTGGAGGAGAGGGGCGACCCTCACCTCCTCTCGAATCTCTTGTGGAACTCCTTCCGGACGACGAAGGAGCGACAGAGGGCCTGGATCATGGACACCAGGGAGGCCAGCTTGTCGTCCCTCATCTCCTCCAGCAGTCCCAGCAGGCCTGCCTTGAAGAACACCTGCAGAGCCCCGAGCACACCTCATCAACCAGCCAACAGGCACAGGGAGGACCGTCACAGGGACATCTGGTCCAGTGAGTGGACAGTTGATACGTTTTCCATGCATTGATCTCTGGTTCATCATTGGGGGAGTATTAGGGAATGTAAAAAAAATAAAAAAAATAAATGTAAGTGACCAAACTTGAATACAAAATTATTAATACAAGATATCATTTAAATGAGAAAAAAATAGGATAATGCACATGATACAACGATTATAAATGATGATTTGTGGAAGATGGTACGAAAGCCATCAAATATTTGGTTTGTCCTGGGCGGTGTTGCAATAATAAAAATGTATGTGTTGTCAAAGCGTTCCCTTCGTGACTCACCTTGGTGTGACCGAACTTGTACTCCTGGTGATCCACGTCGATGGAGCCCAGCAGCCTCTCAGAAGCCTTCTTGTTGTCGATGAACTGTCCCTCGGGGATCACGCTCGCGTTCAGCACTTTGTACCTACAATCAAAAGGGATGCCATCATACCCATGACTTCATATGACGTATGTCAATATATCAGTTATATCATTAGATAAGCCCAAAGCTTTCAATAAACCAGGCGACGCCTTTAACTCTTTACAGTTTAGATCAGAGGTCTTCAACGTTATTTTAAGATCTCTTCTTTCGACGTCGTATCTCTGCGATTTGACCCGTCTCTGTGAATAAGCCGCCGCCCGGCCCCGTTGACGGACCACAGCGTCCCGTCGGGAGCCGTACCTCTGCTTGAAGTCTGCGTAGGGGATCCTGCTGGGGAAGCCCTTCCTGCAGATGCGGATGCCCTCCAGCACGCCGTTACACCTCAGCTGGTGGATCACCAGGTGGTTCTCCATCAGCCCTGTGAACACCGCCGCCCGGGCGTTAGTCAGGGTCCGACCACACCCGCTGGGATGGGAGCGACAGGGTGCGGTGGGTGGGGTGTATAACCTGGAGTCTTGGACTCGTTGGGGATCAGGCAGCGGACGAAGTGGGGGTGGGTGCTCCTCAGGTTGGTCATCAGCTTGCCGAGATTATCCTGGATCCCATTGGAGTAGGTTAATTAGAGTGAGTGGGGGGGGGTCCTTTATGGTTAGAACTATTATTTTTGCTGCTGTTACACGAGAATTGTGTTAATTAATAATTAAGTTTATAATTAAGATTACAGATTAGATACACTTTTAACTTGATTATATACAATTTGATTACATTAGAACGGTTTTGATTAGAATAGATTGGATCATTTAATTGTCACTTAGCACCAGTGGCTTCAGGCAGAGTGAAACTACTTCAAACGCTTAAACCAGAAACTAAACAGGTTTGAAACAGAAAGCGTTTGGAACTCACCCGGAACTGTGATGACACCGTCTGCATGGAACCGCCCTTCTTCTTTGCCCCTTTCTTGCTGGCGTCTGCTACACATCAACAACAAGAGAACAGCCACTGAACGTATAGCTGTAGCAAAGGGGAATTATAAATCAAAATTTTGAGAAGGGAACAGTTAAGGAACAACCGATCTTTCTATTAAAAAGCAATCTCTGAATAACCAATAGGAAGGGGTTGTCTTATTGGTGAATTTGAATTTACAACCGACTGATTACAACTGGTGATCACTGGTTTCCGTTCCAACACGTTACACCTTGGAGGCACTCATCAATACATCTCCTCAGATACACACAGCGCTACCTTCAGTCACAGGGGCGGCGGCGTAGAGCAGCCCCAGCAGTTTGCAGGAGGACTTCTGGTATATCTGGACCACCGAGTCGTTCAGGGGGTCCTTGTTCTTGTCCAGCCAGCCGCAGATGTTGTAGTCCACGGTGCCGGCGTAGTGCACCAGGGAGAAGTGGGCCTCTGCCTTGCCCTTGGCGGCCTTGGGCTTCTGGAAGGCGCTGTTCTTCCCCATGTGCTGGTCGTACAGCTTGTTCTTGAAGGTGGTGTCCGAGGCCTTGGGGAACATGCACTCCTCTTCCAGGATGGAGAAGAGGCCCATTGGCTGAGCGGGGGGACGGAGATGTAACCGTTAGAAACGGGGATTGTGTGTGTGACGCTGTGTGGTCCCGCATGGCTTTCACCTATAGGAGTCGATGCAAACGTCCGCATTCAAAGCGTTCCAAGTCAGGGTGTTTTTATTTATCGTACGCACGATGTGACACAGGGTCATTCCGAAGCAAAGCAATTGTTTTGACAAGGCAACCATTGCAGTAGTTTCTTTTAAAGTTAAAGACACTAGTGATACAAAACGTTTTAAAATATGAATAAACCAGTAGCAGGTGTTACAGTTTGTATGAGCAAGAATAACAGTTTTGAATCATTCACCATAATTTAAAGAGAAACCGCCATGCTATGCTTTATTCATTAAAGAGTACCAATCGCAAGTTGGACTATTGAGTGACAGAATCTTTCTGATTTGGACCAATGCATAACAAATATCCCGTTATGTCGTTGAGGTTGCTTACTGCAATTCTTTCACCAGACCTTCAGTGATATCCTACAAGCCAAGTCGTGTCGAATACGTGCATGACGACCACAACCTCGTACCTTCTCGATTAGCTCAATGCAGGCAGCCAAGTCCATGCCGAAGTCAATGAACTCCCAGATGATCCCCTCCTTCTTGTACTCCTCTTGCTCCAGCACAAACATGTGGTGATTGAAGAACTGTTGCAGTTTCTCATTGGTGAAGTTGATGCACAGCTGCTCCATGCTGTTGTACTGGAAAAACACAAGTAGAAAAACTAAAACCAAACTAGGCCATTCTCTTTTCACCTGTCACTCAACTGTCCACGAATGCGAAGTTAGACAAAACTAGATCAAAGCATTACACATCGTTCTCCGTTTAACTGTCACTCAACTGTCTAGGAATCAGAAGTTCGACAAAACTAGATCAAAGCATTACACATCGTTCTCCGTTTAACTGTCACTCAACTGTCTAGGAATCAGAAGTTAGACAAAACTAGATCAAAGCATTACACATCGTTCTCCGTTTAACTGTCACTCAACTGTCTAGGAATCAGAAGTTTCGAAAAAAACTAGGTCAACATCTCTCCCGTCATTTCGAATCCAGAAATGTGAAAGTTGACCTAGTTGTGTCTCGTTCCTGGTCTCACTTCTCCTGGAGGAGGATGACACACACAACTAGGTCACCACGTTTCACATGTGAAGACGTCGACCTGGTTTTGTCTCTCAGAGGGGGGGGGGACGACTCACGTCGAAGATCTCGAAGCCGGCGATGTCCAGCACGCCGATGAAGAAGTTGCGGGGCTGCTTGGTGTCTAGCATCTGGTTGATGCGGACCACCATCCACAGGAACATGCGCTCGTAGATGGACTTGGCCAGGGCGCTCGCCGAGTTGGTCACCTAGGCAACCAGCGAAAACAGGTGTGACACACATTGTGACAACTTTACTAACGACTGCTGTTAATGCTATGACTACTGTGAATGCTTTTCATCGTCACCATAATCTCGTCATCGTCATCCTCATCATCATCGTCATCATCCTCATCCTCACTATCATCACCATAAACGTCATCATCGCCATAAACATAATCATTATCTTCATCATAATCACCATCATCCTCATCACCATAAACATAATTTTATTCATCATCATAATCATCATCATCCTCTTCATCATCATCACCACCATAACCGCCAGTGTGTCCTCCTCCCCCTCCTCCTCCTCCTCCCCGCTCTCACCTGGGGCACCGTCTGTCCCTTGGTGACGTACTCGTTGCCGACCTTCACGCGCGGGTAGCACATGGCCTTCAGCATGTCGGCCGAGTTGAGCCCCAGCAGGTAGCCGATCTTATCGGCCACTGGAAAGAGGAGAAGGTTCACCGTTGGTCCGTCATGTCCGTTGATACTTTGATCCGAAATGTCACTTTGTAATGTGTTGCAGATGGACATCAAAGCATTGGGATGTAATGGATGTGTTTTTTTGCTTTAAAAGGAAGACGTCCCTTATGATGAATCGTTTCGTTGGGGAATTCAGACTGAATATTTCAATAGATTATATTACATTGGATTATAAGAAATGATATTACATTACATAGGATTAGAATACATTGCATTAAAATTCATCACTTTCGTTTTTGATTATATTGAATTTATTTATTTCTATGAGAAAAGTGTAGTATAATTCAACACACTACAACGTGGTTTAATACCAGAGGGTTCCAAATAGGGTGTTGTAATGACATGAAGGGGTAGGTAGGGGGGAATCAGCTGAGTCAGCAGTCACGGAGTGGTTCGAACGCAGAACCTTTCGGCTGGGAGTCGAAATAACCCTGACCACTAGACCGTCCTTGCCCATTGAGATGGATCGGGGGTTTGTGTTCTGGGTCTGACCGTCCGTGCTGTCGGGCTCCGCCTGCTCCTCGCGCTGCTTCTGCTTGAACTTCATGTTCCCGTGGTGCATGACCGAGCCGGTCAGCTTGTAGATGCTCAGCTTCTCCTCCGAGGTGAAGCCCAAGATGTCGATGGCCGTCTGGAGGGGCGGCGGGTACAGAGAGATAATGGTGCATGGTTTTCACACGTTTAATGCGTTATTAAAAATGCTATATCTGAGATATTATGGAAGTTAGATTCCTTTGTTTAAAAGGGCCAGCGCACCTTAATTGTCTGAGCACCAGACTTCAACATGTAAATGTGCCAGATTTAGCTATGCAAGCTAATTGTCATCTGTAGTCCCTGGCAGGTTGATAGTTTAAAAGAAAAAGTTATGGTTAATCGTACCTCATATACTTGCTTAACATGAGATCCATGGCTTGTGGCGGTGCATGAAAGTTAGATATAGCTGTACTTATTGTACACTCACTCGAATGACTCAAAAGTTTTCTGTTATTTAGTTGATTTTTTGCACTCTAGACTTCCATTGTCGTTTAAAGGTAGATGAAAAGAGCCATCAAACGCTATCCAGTTGAATTAGCCTCTTTTCAACTATTTTCAAATGATCTCTTCCGTCCTAAAATGAACTAAAATAACTCAAACGCAGAAGGACCCGGCACCTCCTCCTTCAAAGGTCGGAGGGTGAGCGAATGGATGAACGGGGACTCACGTCCGTGGCCACCAGCTCCTCTTTGTCGTCTATGCTGGCCACGGTGATCTGACCCTGGCTGATCATGGGGAAGTCGTAGGGGTTGGTGGTGATCAGGGTCATCTCTGATAAGGGGAGAGAAGGGGGCACAGTGTTGACAGTGTTGGGCGTGGTCCACGTTTACCACTTTCTCACGGAGAAGCTGAGCAGTGGAGATTTTCAGTCACTATTTTATCAAGTTGACTTAGTCGATTAGGATGCATGTCATAAAGGAGCAGGGAGGAGTTGGGCTTCTTGCTGGGACTAGGGGATTGAACCTTTAAGTGTCCAGCACCCTAACCAATGGACATTCCTGCCACTAATGGTTACACTGGTGTTACACCAGTGGCATAAGTAATAACTGAATAATGATAAAGAATGATGAGGTGTGATTTCCCACACAACCACACATTATATGAAGGCAATTTTTTTTTTCTTGAAAAGCACTATGTATCTGTATTGAAATATAATTATTAGGATGGCGGTAGCAGAACGTATAGCACATATGGAAGTGTACCGATCAGCTCAGGCATGTGGTTGGTCATCATCTGATAGAAGATGTGGTAACCCCTCTCGTCTGGGAGTTGAAAGGTCACGCGGGACTTCTCCAGTAGATCTGTGGGGAAAAAGACGAACCACAAACCCTTCTGATTGAGTCGTGCTTCAATGTGAAATACCACAGGAACTGGAGGGGTATCACAGAAACAACCTCAGTTTGTGTGAATCCATCCTGAGAGATGGAGATATGTTATATTGATGGGCATACGTTTTTTAATATGTGAGACATACTCACAGGTCTCAATATCAGCGCTGGCCAGCTTGCCACTGGTGCCAAAGTGAATCCTGATGAATTTACCCTGCAACAGAAAACACGGGAACTGATGATCGTTGGGCTAGTAGTTACACTTCAGCAAAGAAAAGCCTGATTTAGAATAACGTGGGATCAAGCAGTCCTACTATGTTATTGAAGAACTACAGGGGGGGGGGGACTGCACAACCCAAAACCAAAAAACCGTAAGGGGTGGAATCACGCCTCGGGCCCTGCTTAGTTACAGAGATGTTCTACCTCAGAAATCTGTTATGCCAGAGTGGATGAAGTTTCCAGAAGAGAATTCAATAAGTGCATTCCTCCCGGGGCCAGTCAAACACTGTCGATTTGAGTTTTTATAGTAACTGCTGCTGGCCAAATCCAATTACGTGCTTACAGATCCCTGCCTCAGGCAAAATGATTTCGTCCAAAACAAAAACGAAGCGAAAATAAAGTGAAATGCCCTGTTCCCCCAGAATGAACTTTTTTGCCATCAGTTCGGAGTTCGGACAGCCATCTAAAGTCACATTTGTGAGACATAGACACACAGGCAGCTAGATACTTACGAAGCGAGAGGAGTTGTCGTTCCTCACGGTCTTGGCGTTGCCGTAGGCCTCCAGTAGGGGGTTGGCAGCAATGATCTGGTCCTCAAGGGACCCCTGAAGCCGAGCAGATCACAGTTATATAGTAGTGTATGTGTTATCATAAAGGGGAACACCTGGTTTTTGCTTGCCTGCTAAGCCCCTACACTGAGAACTTGGAGGTTGTTTTCACACGTTATGAATCAAATCTCACGTGATGGGCCGAAATCACGTGAGATCATCCCACCTGGATTTTCCCGGCAGTCTCTTTCTTCTTCTCTCCTCCAGCCACTGCGATTGTTGCAAAGTACTGGATGACCCGCTTGGTGTTCACCGTCTTCCCTGCACCGGATTCTCCACTAGGTAGCGGCACAAACGAGACTCAGGCCTCGGACACCCAACGCACACACACACAGGCTGGGGGTTTGACATCGTCATCGCTTTGAGGTACTTACGTAATCAGCACCGACTGGTTCTCCCTGTCTACAAGAAGAACATTAAAAGAAAAGCACAATGTTTATTTAACATCAGAATCCAACTCTAGAACCTGAAACCAGAATCCTTTGACATAATGCAAAAACCAAATCCGATTACACAGTCCGAACTACGACACAAAAACATGGAATCCGAAAACAGTAATCGGATTCCCGTTCAGCCAATCGCGGAGCGCGTACCGGTCAGCATGTTCTGATAGGCGTTATCAGAGACGGAGAAGATGTGGGGAGGAGCCTCCATGCGCTTCTTCCCCCGGTAGGCGTTGACCACTTCCTGGTCGTACACAGGAAGCCACTTGTACGGGTTCACCGTAGCGCAGAACAACCCTGAGTAGGTCTGGGGAGCAAGCGGAGACCAACGGTAGTGCTGTGATACTGTTGATCGACTAATAACTGTTCCAGCTCAAATCAAAGCACCAGGGTTTGGGGTTTGATTCCCGAAGAGGCTAAATAAATAAAAATGAACCACTGTTGTTATTGTAAACAAACATTTGGTAAATAATATTTTGCTTATTCTTCAAATCAATTGTGGAATTATTCATGCCATGGTTCCATTTTTGTGGTTATTGTTTTTCAATGAAAGTGTATCTCAGCTCCAAATACAGAATATTGAGTCAATTGTGTACTTTGATGTGCATAGTGGCATGAATCATTCATTTGTGCTTGTCAGGTGTGCGTGTGTGTGTGCATGTGTGTGCGCGTATGTGTACGTGTGTATGTGTACATGCATGTGTGTGTGTGTGTGTGCGTAGCCTCACGTAGATCATCCAGGCGGCATAGCGCTCCTTGAGGTTGTACAGCACGGACGCCTCGTTGAGGTAGGTCATCATGGCCATGTCCTCGATCTTGTCATACTTAGGAGGGTTCATGCTGGACACGTCGTCCTCCTTCACAGTCCTGGTCTGGAGCACAAGATGACAATGGGTGTGTGGACAAAGATGTGTATCAAGGCTGATTACTGGATATTAGGGATGCACCGAAATGAAAATTCTTGGCCAAAACCAAAAATGAGGAACCCAAGGCCAAAAACCGAAAACCGAAAGAAATTATGCCAATTATTAGTGCCATTTAGGGTTGCCGCGGTATGCGGTATTACCGGTGTTGAGGCAGAGTTATTTTGTATTTTTTTTTCCAGCAATAAAAAAAAATTCCGGTCTTGTGTGGAACGCGGTAGACCGGTAACCATAGCAACTACGGTAAACAAACCCCGCGAAGCCCAATCCCTACGAGAGCTCCTCGCGCTACGGCTATCCGGAGGCGCACAGAGCTTTTGGCCGTGATATTATATAAACAATTATATTATACTATTATATATAGAACGTTATAAGACGCCGTCACCTAGAATTGGCGCCCTGCCAGACGCTGTCACCGAGTGTGAGAGGAGAGTTGACGGAGAAGATGGCGTTGACCTAGTTTCAAAGTTTATACCGTTTATACTCGGTAATACCGGTGTTGACACGTGTATTACTCGGTGTGAAAATGTCCACACCGCGGCAACCCTAGTACCATTGCATTTATGGCTATGACTGTGTACTACTTCATTAAAATCTAGGCATTGCAATGTTTGCAAATCGTCGCTATACGTGGGTCTTTCTCAGAATCATTGAAAAACGTCCACAACGCAGACCTATTGGCGCTCACCCAGACAACGTGTGCTGGCCGCGCTTTTTGTTTGCGTCATCACAAATTTCTGTTTCGGCCGTGTTGTTTCGGTGATAAAAGTATTTCGGCCGAAAACCGAAAATGCGCTTTTGGGCCATTTTCGGTGGCCAAAAAATCGGTGCATCCCTACTAGATATACATAGGGAAATTAGTTTACTTCTTATTTTTTATTATATCAATATTAATTGAAACAAATAAATATAAAGAGAAAAGTCTACTCTCTTTCAATTAAATCCTGTTAAATTTGTTAGTTTTAATCCGACTGTACATTACTCTGAAAGGATGAACCACAGTTTTGTGATTTAGACCTCCCTTGACCTCACTCCCAGAGGTCCACGGTGCAATGTTTTTTTTTCACCACTGGGATACTGCCGGCGTTTCCCGCCTAATTTATTTTCCTTTGGCGGCCCTCAGTCAAGCCTCTTCACTGTGTAGCCGTTTATAACATAAAGTGTTATATACCACCTAAACTATACAACCCCAAACAACCAGTAGCACTACGATCCGACTGCTGAAGCCCAAATCCTCGCTGTGGAGCAGCCTCCCAGCCCAAAGCACCATAAACACTAGGGTCCAGCCGCTGTACCCCATCTCCTCGCTGAGGAGCAGCCTCCCAGCCCAAAGCACCATAGGGTCCAACCGCTGTACCCCACCTCCTCGCTGAGGAGCAGCCACCCATCCCAAAGCACCATATAGGGCCAACAGCTGCACCCCACCTCCTCGCTGAGGAGCAGCTTGACGGTGACCTGATCCTTGTCCCTCGTGACGATGGTGGCCTTCAGGTACAGCTCCTTCTCGTCCACCACGTAGCACGCCGCCTTGGCGTCGAAGGGCCGCGTCTGGGCCTCGATGCGCTCCTTCTCCGGCTTGCGCAGGAACACCGCCGCCTTGCCGTAGGCCGCCATCTCAGCGTCCGTGCTCATGGTCGGGTCTGGCCGCTGCTTGGGAGGGAAACGGGGGAGAGGGATGGGGTGGTTTCATGTTTTTTTCAAATTTGGTTGTATTTGGTTAGTTATATATTAGTTATATTGTATGAAGTTGGATTTGATTAGAAGCCCCTAAATGATATGACGTTTAATTTAATTGGATTGATTTATATTAGTTGATTATAAAGTTGAAATTTGTACCGATCTCATTAGGTTACTGCATATCATTGCAAGATTATTTTACATTTTAATACATTACATTATGATCAATTATATTACATTGCATAACATTACATTGCATTAGAAAGCATTGCATCAGAAATCAGCACTTTATATTTGATTAGTATAATTCAATGCACTGCAACCTGGTATAATAGATGGTTCCAAAGCGTGTGGTGATGACATGATTGAATCGTATTCATTAAATTATTAACTTTGAAAGGCACTGATATACTGCAGTCAGTGTCACCATGTGAAGGAGATCCATCTTTGGTGAAGTAACTAATATGAACTTTTAATAGAGGAAAATGAAAATGAAGAAAAAGTCAAATAAATGCTCACCTGTACTCCCTTCCTAGACAACTGTTTATTCGTCTTCTGTCTCTGTCAAATGTTTTAATTGTATTTTTAGTGTTTTTAGTTGGAATTGCAGTTCATGGTTCATGGTAAGGTGACCAAGTAACAATTACATGAAATATATGTAAAAAAATTAACAAGGCAAAGCAGGGTCTTACCAGAGATAATGGGGGTCTTGAGAACTTGTGATGTGTTTTGATGCCCCAGCCTCTTCTTATACCCCTACATCAGAGTGTGACGCCAAGCAGAGGTTTAGACATCGGTCAAGATGTGAAAGCCAAGACACCCCCATGCTCTGATCCCATATACACACACACGCACGCATGCACGCACGCACGCACGCACGCACGCACGCACGCACGCACACACACACACACACACACAAACACACGAGTACGCGCAAACACTCTCTTACACACACGCACAATCACGTGCCCACTGGGAAATTAAATTTATTTAACAACTTTCATTTTTAATCCTAGGATTGGCCAAATCATAACCAACTGTGTAAGAACTGCCTACATTTAATAATAAACCAAAAAAGACCCAAAACCATTTTATATTGACTGCAACAGCTCTGATTCAATAGATGGGGGAGTTTTTCAAGTTCCTATTTGACCAATGATAAAAGTGTCACAGCAAAAACAATAGGAAATCTGATAATAGCCTGTATTCTCACTCCTGTGCTAATTACACAATGTACTGTGAGCTACATAACTGACCACTGGCAGCAGTGACATAATACTTATACAATACTTTACATAATAAACGTTGCATCGTTTTGTATGAATTGCAGTGTGTAAACCTACTAGATATAGGCCTCATAAAAAAGAGAAAAGTAACGCAAAGAAAAGTAACCGGTTAATGTTAATGTCATTGATTGACCTCCATTACATATAGCCTTGGAGCATTTGGAGAATGCTAATCCGCGTCATAGGTGATATAGGATGCAGCTGCTGTGTTAAGTGGACTGATCCGTGACCGTGGGTGTCATGTACATGTGTGTTAGTCTCTGTGGTAAGAAGCGTCTTCATCTGTGACCTTGTCTTGAGATATGTCCCGGCCCTAGGTATTCTCCCGTAATATGTTCACTGCAACGTCTTTCGATACAACACGTTTCTGTTGATTCGCTATTTGCCACACTTGCAAGTCAATAGCCCTAACAAAAATAAATAACTATTAATATCCGTTTTGTTTACTCTGTTCTTCAATTTCTGAGGTGTTTGTTCTGCTGGAATAACATCACACGGACACTGTCAATGTCTGGAGGGTTCGTTCAGAGAAAATGTGTCAAGATCTCATACTGGACAGCTGCATCAAATGCAAGGGCTTGGGCAAATATAACAATGTCTCAATGGTGCGAGCGATATAAGAATATGACAAAAAAGGCACACTGTGTAATCTATACACTATGGGAGGATTGAAAGCCCTATGCTAATATAAACACACTATTAGCGTTCTAATGTAGCCTATTATTAACAGAAACAATATTGACCTCGGTCATTATAGTGTCATGTAGGCTTATATCTCGTGCTACCTATCTTGGACTAAATAATCCTTTTTAAACAGGCTACCATGTATTATATTATCATTTGAATATCTCCGAACTGAGGGATCATCACTTCGGTATCTATTGCCTCTCTGTAGGCACAATGGAAAGAGACACAGGTTTAATGCCATATCAGCAGCTCACACACCTTATGCTCTCTTAATATAAACAAATAAACAAATGAATAAAGAGTTCTAGATTCATTAAAGCAGATCAAATAATATTTAGGCAGATTAACCACCATCATTTATCAAATTGACACACACACGCTATTAGATAGAAGTCTATTGACATTCAGAAAGGACAAAGCTAAGTCCGGATAGCTTAGCTTCCCAGACTTTAAAACGATTCAGTCCTTCCCTCCTGATCATGGAAAGAAGGGATGAAGATTTTACACCTCACCACAGCTGTTTTTATTTGTCATTGATGTGCAGAAAAGGTCAACGCAGAGTGTTAACACTAGGTTGATGCTAACTTCCCTGCATGGTGTTGTGGGATAAAAAGAGGACGATAGAAGGCTATATTTTTGGTCGCTCAAACACAACTAATATCTCGCTCAGGAATGAGTAAACTAATGAACGAAAATTGATTTAGCTAAATATCCCTAAAATTGTATTAATCTTAATTAATGACACAATCTATTTTATGCCTAGACTTAATTTTTCTACTTTTCCTATTTGAATGTATGATCCTATCAGTTCACTCTTGTAATCATAAGCGTTCATCTTTTTAATATAGGGACATCACGGTTGAATCCAGAAATTATATCTTCAAAAATAAACTTTTATTTCATGATAAGAAGTCACAATGCAAATCTCCTGAAATGGTAACACAGAGACTTTATGATTGGAATCTTAACCCCGACGTATTCCCTGTAAATCAGTTCAGTAAACCAATACTTGCAATACTTTTTGTCACCTTAGGAGAGATAAATGTATGCACATGTTTTCAATAAAAAAAAGTATAGGGAGGAGATTTGATGATCGTCGAAAAAAAAGGAGTATTATGTGACATCATTGTAGGAGGCTATGTTATGATGACATCATTCAGACGACCTATAGTGACATCGAGAGCCTCCCTTATGATGACATCATCAACCGGGTCTCCTTGGTGATGACATCATCGTCGGAAGACCCTTGTGATGACATCATAAACCAGGTTTCCATGATGATGAATTCATTGTGGGAAGACCCTTTTTGATGACATGTGGTTCGGAGCCTCACTTATGACGACATCATAAACCGGGTGTCCTTGATGATGACATCATTGTGGGAGGACCCTTTGTGATGACATCATTGTAGGAAAACCCTTTGTTATGACATGGTTGGGAGCCTCCCTTGTGATGCCATTGAGCGGTGATGACATCACCTATGTGAGATCATGACTGTGGCAGCGGGGGTCCGAACATCGCCATGGTCTCCAGGACCAGGGACAGGTTGTCCATGAACGCCCCCACAGACACACGCAGAATCCGGGCTTCGTCTGCCGTCCACCTCCTTAAACCAGGATTTTAACAAGAGTACAATGAATAATACATACTTATACAGATCTTTGTGTCTTCTTCTCTTTTATTATGAAAATAAAAAGCAACATAATAAAACATAGAAAGAACACAGAACATACAAGGATTTGCTGATCAAATGTATATAAAATATACCAATGCATGGGTTATTTGCTACGATAATGTGTTTATTGAAGATCGGGGCTTACACAGAGAGAGTGCTTCCGGACAACGTAAGTATCTTGCTGATGCCCCCTTTCCGTGGCTCTCGGTCGGGCGACAGAGACTGGAGAGCGATGGAGGCTTCCCGGGACGAAGGGAAAGGAACATCTAAAGCACTGAAGATTGGTTAAGGACAAGGACTTTAGGTAGAATAATTGTGGTTGTTTTCCTCAATAAAAACGTTATTCTGGAATATTCTATTCATAGCATATGTTAATACAGGGTAATACCATATCCTTTCAACAAAGTGTGTGGGGAAATTATTTTGATGATATGAACAACTAACTCCGAGGTACAGGTAAACCATTGTGATAGTCTGTTTTTCATAGTAGGCCCTACATGATCTAGAAAAATACAATAATAATAACACAGGAAGATATAATATCAATGACCAACAACACAGAGACGGATCAATACACAAGGGAAAGATAAATACACAGAACCTCAACTAACAAACTAGTCTGATAAAACAATTATTCTCATCATCTAATAACTCGGGATGGATAACATCTAACTATATCATACTTAACGCTTTTTAAGGTTTTCCAAAACGATATAACCCAATAATACGGAATAATGTTTAGTGACAGCAATGCCTTGAACACCAAAACAAACCCCAATCCAAAGACGCCATGCGATCGAAATCAATGCAGACTGCGCTCATTATCCTGCTTCATTCATAGTATTAGTTCAAAGCACGTATGCGAGCGCGTTTGGATTAGATAATGTACCTCATTAATTCTGTATCAAATATAGAATATAGAAAGGTATAAAAGGATACAATTTCAACTTCCCCGGCTCGTTCTGTACACTGCCGGGCGCCGCCATTGTGGCATCAGAGAGGAGTAGACGCAGCTGTTGATTGACAGAAGCACATTCGAAGAAATTATACCGATGTGATGTAGGTGACTTAAAAAAATAAATAAACGCTATGTACTCATTTTAAATATTTATAATATCAAAACTGTTCTACCGCAATGGTTTCGTTTTTATTTGCAGCCTTTCATACAACTACAATGTAATGATAAGTCTTATTATAGCGACATCTAGTGGTCAAAATATCATCATCACTACCGTTATCCCCCTTGTAGTGACGCTCATTAAAACAATCCCTATCCGTTTTGGAAATAATACCTGTAAGATTTCACGTTTTCTTAATAATAGCAGGTTAATATATTTCCTTAACACTGAGCATCTCTGTCATTTTTTAGGCTGTTAGCTCACAATCTAACCACATTTTATTGGCTATAAAATGAAACATTTGACCTGCTGTCAAACTCAGCTGTGCGCGGAGCTTGTTGCGCGCTCCATCGTCCTGATAATAACTGTCACACTGCGTCTCCTATGAGCTGATAGGCTTCGCTATTAAGAAACATCGTGTGTCTATGCAAACATTTCCGAGCTCTGTCGCTGTATATAGTTTAGTTTCCTTGCACATTTAATAACTAACTCAATCGATCGCTGAGCATTTACAAAAGCGGAGATTAGAAGACATCCGAGGCATCAGGATTCAGACATTAACTTGTTGCAACTGTCGACAAAAGTAAGTGCATTTACCGTTGACTGTTTTCCAACCGTCCGGCTCGAATATTTAAACTTCATTGTTCTGCTAGTGGAGCGTGTAGTTGTGCTGTTGTATATCTTTATCTTATCATACTTCATCACATATTGACCCCTATTCCCTCGGTGTCTATCGAAGGGCAGATCGATCGGGACATGCGTTAGGCTGCACTATGGGCTCATCTCGGGGAATGGGCACCCTGCGGGACCTGCAGCTGGCGCTGCAGCTGAAGATCGAGGAGCTCCGGCAGCGGGACGCTCTGATCGACGAGCTGGAGCTCGAGCTGGACACCAAGGACGACCTCATCAGACAGCTGCAGCTCGAGCTGGACCGCCACCGCACCGCCTCGCAGAACCCCGCCAACGACGGACACTCGGACGTCGCAGGTGCTCCGATGTTAAAGTGAAACAGTGTGATCACAACTCATAAGACATGATATGAATGTAGGAGTTATGAGACGTCTGAGTTGGGTCAATTATTGTGCGTGACATTATGTGTGTGTGTGTGTGTGTGTGTGTGTGTGTGTGTGTGTGTGTGTGTGTGTGTGTGTGTGTGTGTGTGTGTGTGTGTGTGTGTGTGCGTGTTTGTGTGTGTGTGTGTGTGTGCATCTGTGTCAATATGTGTGTGTTTGTTTGCGTATCCATGTTTATGTATGTGTGTGTGAGTCTACGTGTGTGCGTTTCTATGTGTGTGTGTGTTTTTTTGTGCATCTCCGTGTGTTTGTCTCCATGTGTATGTTTGTGTGTGTGTGTGTGTGTGTGTGTGTGTGTCGATGTGTGTATGTGTGTGTGTGTGTGTGTGTCTGTGTGTGTGTGTGCGTCTCCGTGTATGTGTATGTGTTTGTCTCCATGTGTGTGTGTGTGTGTGTGTGTGTGTGTCAAGGCTCAGCAGGGGGTGCGTCTCCCACCGTGAGTGATGAGCCCCAGAGGACCAAGCGCCAGGCCATCTCCGCCGAGCCC
>OOFH01112249.1:0-13368 GCA_900323355.1 Merlangius merlangus
CGTGTTCAAGCACGCACGCACACACGCACACACAGGCTTTACACACTTAATCGAGTTGTTTCAGAAAACGGCATTTGCTTTATTAAGAAGATTCCTGATTTTGGTTAATGAAGAAACCATGTTCTTTAACACCATGTTCTTTAAAACAATATTAATGTTCTTCAAATTAGGTAATGGAATTGATTAATTAATTATTAGTTATTAGGATAATAGTTAAACCCACTTAAGAACTGAACTCCGGACTCTTGTAGTCAGAATGGGCTGTCCTAATGAGATAAGCAGAGATATCCCTTAATCATAGACACACTCCAATGATGCATGTTGTCATCTTGTTTTTTTATGATGCCTCAAATTGTGTCTTTAATTATTAAATGAGTATTCATTATTAATTATGGTTATATAGGCTATTCATTTACTTCGTATTTCTTTATGTACTTTAGGTTTAGATAAAGTAAATTGAGAAATTCTTCAATGGAATTAGTTATGGACATATAGTTGGGATATAAAACATATTATTTATATTATTATATACATATTATTATTTGCTGCCATGTTTTTAATAGGTTTCTTATACAGTATATGTGTTACTGCCGGCATGTATTTGAAAATAAACGGAATAAATTAGCTCCACAACCTAACTTAAGCTGACATTTCTAAGCCAGTTTCTGGTCCCATTAAACAGGCCATGTTAAAAAAGAACACTAAAAGATGTATTAGAGAGAATTTTAAGAGTTTGGTGAGATCAGCAATGCAGCTAAGCAGTGTACGAACTACTGATGCAGTATTGCAGACAGATATAAATATACGTTTTTTGTACTCGCTATTACATGGATGGAAAACCTTGACAATCATTTCCAATGACTTGTATGTCTGTAAACAACATTGATGTCCAATGCTATCCATAATTCTTCATGCTTCTTTATATATTTTAATGTTTCAAACTACTTAATTGTGTTGTTATTTGCCTTTTTTGTGTTGCTTATCACAAACAGGCAAGGGACAAACTAATAATGTTTTATTATTGAGCAGCAATAATATGCTCTCAGTTTTCTGTTGTTTAAGTTTAAGTTGATGAAAACAGGGACAAAAAGTGTGCAGTAGCACTTATAGAAAATTGTATATTTAAATATTTACATTTTGTAAAAATACATAAATATAATAAACATTATATACAAGGGAACATGGTTCGGTCACATATTCATCACATGAACATCCACTACCGCTTATAATAAAAAAATATACTCATAAGACTTAACATGATGAACATTTGTATTTCCTTCAGCTTCCAATATTTTCCTTCATATTTGTTCTTTGTTAGGAAACAATACAACACATTTGAAGATTTTTAACATTGCTGCTGTTAAAACTATTGATATGGTTTTCAGAGGTCATGACCAGCACGTGAACCTTTCCATAACTTCATATTTACAGCTTTGTTTTGCTTAATGCCAAATCATAAAACCTATCATAAGATTGATGAGTTATATATTTACTCAGGGGACAGCAGATTCAGAAAATCAATTGAAATGTCTCTGAGTCAAGCAAGGTTATGAGACATTGTAAGATAAATCTGTATCCTCCATATTTTAGTGCTTATGAATTACACTGAATTGGTTTCAAATTATTATGTGTCTCATTGTGGTCAACATTGATGTTGTTCAGGAATGTTCTGAGTGGAACAGGAATGTTCTAATAGAGTGGAACCACAATGTTCTGGTTGAGTGGAATTAGTATATTCTGTTAAAGTCGAACCAGTACTGTATGTTCTGGTGGATTGGAACCAGAATTTTCTGGAGAGTGGAACCAGAATGTTCAGGGAGATTTGAAGAAGGTACAGGTGTTTCTGCAAAGATAAGAATCATATTTCACTATCATAACAGAAAAAATATTGATAAATCCCAATGTACTTTGGGATTAGCAAAAAATAAACTGTCATCGTTGACATTTTATCTTTGCACTGTGGTCAGATGCCTCATTGAAAAACTTCTTCCATGAATAAATGGTTAACTTTGACAAGAAGGATGATGACACGTGCAACTCTTCATTCCCTCAGCCTTTCACCAAAAATAAATCATCAAATTGTATAAATTGCATATTCAAACATGCTATTCCAACCCGGGTTTGATTCCGTTCTCTGGTACAGCCCTATTGGTCGTACCATCTCTATGTGAGTGAGCCCAAGAAAAGATAATCTATATAGATTACATCTGCAAACAAGGTAAGGATGCGCACCTGTCGCAGTAGTTAGTGCCACACTCTGTGTGAGACCGACAGCTGCCCCCTACTGGTTTGAGCGAGTTCCAGCGCCACAGCAGGGACCGTCTGGTCCTCCGGAGCAGACCATCGAGCTCAGTGGGCAGTGGCAGTCCCTGGACCTGTAGAGCAAAGAGGGATGCATGCCTGGTTAGAGTTATGTTGAACACTCACGGCTCTGGTGTTCAATATTTTCTGCATTAAATGTAAAAATGAAGGCGAAAAAATTCCAATACTTGAATGTGCTAACATGAAACCGTCAGAATGCATGTGGACATAATGCCCTGCTTAGTTAAACCCTGCTCACACCACGTTGGAATTTTAGAATCACATAAATGCCAAAGTGCTAAAATTTGTATGCTTAATAATCCTCTGCTTAATTGTGATAAATAGCAAACCCAATGCTTCTTCTTCCAACATTAGGATTGCTCTTCAAACCACAATTTAGCAAACCACAATTAAAACCACACACATACACAACCACCACCTCCAACCAGAGATATTTTACCTGGAAGTCCGGCACCAGAGACAGCAAAAGAAAAACAACTGTGATCTTGAACACGAGGGCCTGCATTCTGAAAACACTGAATGCCTGACTCAAAGTAAGTCTGACTTGTTGTTTTCGGCCTGTCCATTATAAGGAACATTACAATCAGCGATCAGGGGCGGAGCTGTCACCGCCATCGTTAACCTGCCTCCAATAACATTTTACACCTAATAATTAGTGGGAAGTGTTTTCATAGCGTTAAAAAAACCCTCTTCCTTCTGTTTATCAGTTTGATAATACCTGGCAGTGAGGTCAAAGGTTGAGTCTGTGAAAACTTTAGCCTTTGAAATCAGGAAAGATCCACATCTTCACTTGGCTTGCTACAGCTCATAATACTAAAGTAGAATGAATATGGATAACATGAATGTTAGCTCCATAACCTGTTCATCACTATGAAATGTTATTGTTATTTGGTCTAATCTAGTACCTATTGGTCCCTTAAACTTTAATGCAGTCAAAACAAATATACAATGTAGTTGATATCATTATTTTTTTTATTATTGACAACAGTAGTGCACAGCTCAGTATGAGACATTGTAATAAGACATTTTTGAATATTTTGTTGAATGCTATCTTGTGTTCAGCTATAGAATATGTATGTATTTTTTTAAAGTGGTGCTCCACTTCTTTGTGATATAAAATAAGGACAAAAGCACAAAACAAGGAAAACGCATTGGCACTTGATATTGATACTAAAAATATAAAGCACACAGCAATCCCATAATATCTGTATTAATAGTGCAAAAAGCTTAAGAATGGCATGGAGACACATTTTATTTTGAAGTTCATAGTTATATTAGTAAGTGTGGTTGGTGTGGATGCATGGTCAATGTTAAGGTTAACAGATGCTATATGTTCCTGCAATATAATCAGTTATGTATTTGGAAAAATGAACTGCTGCATTCTCAAACTTTTTTTTTGATCGTGACCTATCCAGCTTTAAATGCTCATGTAACAATACCCAAAAGGGCGGGAAAATGGCTTCCTCAGTGGAACTGTAAACTACTTAATCAGTAAAAGCTTGTCTTGCATGACTACCATCAACCACCACTTCTCCTGTAGAGGTATATCATTTGAATGTGTAGTTTGGAGAAAGGAGTGGCTTGGATACCACATACTTGGTAATCAGAACATATTGCACAACTTTAAACAGTATATTTTAAAACATGAAACATTATAGTTTTTTGTCTTGAATTAAACCAGTTCCAGAAGTTAGTGCCACCAGCATCTTTCTCAAGTAAAAGTCATGAATTATTTCTCAAAAACGACAACAAAACATGTTTCGGCTTATAGACTCAACACATTAATATAATGGGATTTCTATTCGATTGGACTTTAATAAAGTGGCGATATAATAACTTCCATTTTGTCAAGTAAAAAAGTTGAATAATGCAAGTATGTTTCCAACTCTAAAAAAAAAATAAGGGAAGAGAAAATATATTAAACTTTTATCTCAAATCGACCGAGTGGTTAAAGACACACGATACAAGAGAAGATGCCATTTCCATTTCCATTTCCACTAAAACAGTGTGTTAAAAGCTATATTAAAAGGGTGAGCTATGGAGACAATGTAACCTTTAGGAGATTCGGGTGGCTGTGATGTGGGGTGCAGTCAGGGACTAAATGGACGTTTCTTGGCGCTCCCTTGCTCTCCTCTCCCGCTGCGTGGGGTCCAGGGCTGGACTACGAGTTCAGCAGGGGCTGTCGCTCTGCCGCTGAGCTCTGAACAAACCACAAGTAGGTGGTCAGACAGTTATTACCAAATCAAACCAAGTACTGAATCTGATCAACGCTGTTCTCCCAGCGCTCCAAAGCACTTTGATCTAATCTCATCATTTTGGCTTTTTGCAGCAGATGCTTTAATCAAAATTTGATTTTTGAAATTAGACTTTGAAGTGACTTTTTGGACAATTGCTCCATTGCATCTATGGATGCAATGGAGCAAACGAGAATTACGAATGCTACGATTCTTAGCATCTGTAGCATTCTTAGCATGTGTAATTTATCAACGTTACACTCAACTACCAGAGCTGAACCAGGGGAAGTTCGCTCTGGCCAGTGAGATATCTATCTGCTTTCCAACAACCTGAAAACCTGCATCTAAAACACGTGCAGAGATAGGAATTCGACTGTCTTCCTCCAGGTCTCACCTCTAGGCCCTTCTGCCGACAGATGACACCCATGAAGACCACGCCTATAAGGATGCCCAGACCAATGAGCATGAACGGAATGTTCACCACCACGTTCCTCAAGCCGATGACAGCCTGGAGCTTTTTGGCTGACTCATCGTCAATGACAACGCTCTGGAAAAGGAACCAGGCACACAATGTGGAATCAAAGCATTATTCAAATGATTTAAAGTGTGTGTGTATGATTGTCTCTCTATGTGACTGTGTATGTGTTTATGTCTCTGTGTGTATGTGTGTGTGTGTGTCATCTGTGTGTCTCTGTGTGTGTGTGATGCGTACCTCATTTAGATACGCGACTGGAATAATCACTGTCCTTACATTTCCCGTTTGCCTGGAAGTGAAAGACAGATACAGGATACTGTCAGATACGTGGCAGCAGAAATGGCTAGGAAGTAGGTCATAAATTTGTCCTGAGATTATCAGGACATTTATACAACTATAAAACCCATGTGGCCAGGGCGTGCTGTCCAAAGTTCCAGACGCAACGCTGATGAGACAACAGTACTCTGTAGGTGACAATCCCTGATATATAAATTGATAGATCTAGTGACCTAGTAAGTTACTCTAGAGGTCAGACCTAGTGACCTAGTTAGTTATTCTAAGGGGCAGACCTAGAAAATTAATTCAATCTGTTGAATACTGTGACTGATTGGTATCCTATAGTATATAAATCCCAACTATGTTTTATTAAAGGTCAAGCTGAAGGTAGTGAGGTATATAAATATTAAAGTATGTTTAGATGTAGTTGACCTGAAGGTAGTGTAGTATATGCATTTAAAATAGAGGTGGTTTACCTGAAGGCAGAGAGCTTCTCCACCATCACGTTGATCTGTAGCCTCTTAGCCGCCCGCATGACAATCCCAGTAAACTGAAATACAAAATTCAGAACATATTCGATATAATGAATAGAAACATTACACCTAACTAACTAATATTCAATGGAATTCCCCTGTAGTGTTTTAGTCGTGGAATTGAGCGAGAAAATACACATTTACCTGCTTTTCGTGCACAATAACGACTTCATTACCGGACTTTGATATGATCGTCGTAACATTCTCAGTGAGAAGGTTAGACTGACCTCTGACCTCATACCTCTGGACGTCTGAAGTCCAGGTCGAATCAAAGATTTGTGATGAGACCAATCGTGCCACGATGTGGTTTCAGAACGTATTCATGGTATTTATTTAACCAGTCGGGTATTTAAACATGGCGATAACGGACCATGTCGCCGTTCACTGTTATTTCAAACGGTGTGTGATATTAGTTTTGGTACCAGGCCTTTCACGTCCAACCACTTGGCAGCAGACATGAGCAATGGTGCTAACGGTCTGCATACAGGGGTGCCATCACATAGGATCACTGGACACCGAGGGAGGAGGGAGGAAGCCGGGTCATACCGGGTTGATGTCGATAGTGGTCTGGTGCTGCTCTTTGTCCGGTTTCATCCCGAACACGTCATTCACGTACTTCTCATCCGCCTGGTAGAAATGTGGTGAGGACATGACGATGGGAGCACCTGCGTAGACAAAGAGACAACATGACCGTATTCATCATACTTTGCCTTCTGTAGTACTTCCTGCTTTTACCTATCTTTTACGATACACAGTCCTACGAATAGGTTGATATCGGGCAAGTTGTTGTTCATTGAAGTTTGTTGCCATAAAGGGAAGTCTTAACAACCCCAGACATCACCGTGGCAACCTCATAAACATGAGTCACCAACTCCACAGACACGGGCGCTGTGGGGGCACAGCTCTCTCTCACTCCCTGATAACACAGGAGGGATCGTCATCTGTAGTAAGAGGACACGAGTTGTATTCCAGAATACAGGCTACTGCACCGCTCTAAGTACACGGTCAATCCACTACCGAGCTGTCCTGCCACAAGAGGGCCGGAATACGCTGGGAATCAACAACAACAACAACAGAGGATTGTCAAGGTGTGCCCGCCCTCATCTACGAAATGCAGAGCAAGCAACTATCCTACCATATGAAACAACAGGTCCCCTTCTGGGCAGCGATGCCAACGATGAAATAATGTCTACGTGGATAACTGACATCTCCCACACATATCCAGAAAGCTTCAAATAATACAAGCCCACACAGGCTGATTCTTCGTACCCCAATTCACAAGAGTTGCCGGACCCTGAACCCGGTACAGAACCGGGAGGTCCACACTCACCTTGTTTACACGATCTGACGTTGAGCACCCCGGAGCCCAGGCAGTTCCCTTTAGGGACACAGAACCCTGCGTTGTCCGGGTTCACCGTTAGGTTAGCGAACACACTGCTGGGCGGCGAGAAGCGGTACCCGGGGAGATCCTTCACAGTTACGTCCTCAACGTACGTGGCATACATAGACCTGGGGAGGACAATGGGATTTTTGGTATAAACACAGCTTTGTTGTGGTGTGATTATATTTGTGATGTTTACACAGACTGAGGCTTGATTGGTCATGGTTGTATTTTAAGTGGGAAATAAGATTGAAGGATTGCAAATGCAAGTCAACACTTGGACTGATTTGAACTGATTGCTCCATGTCCTTCCCAGCACTGCCCCCTGCTGGTAGGATAGTAGAACTGAATGGAGCAATGGGGCAACAATGTCTGGTGTCGATAGAAAATCCTACAGACTAAAACCAAGCGAGAAGTCACTAGACTTACAAATGACCTTATTACATTGAAATGCATTAATATTAAAAGTCTTGGCAGTAGTTATTTTGTTGGTATTATTATTTCATTTCACCCTCACTTGATCTTGGCGTTGAGCAGGTTTTTAGGTTAAAGGTGAATAGATTGGGTGTGAGCTAAGAGCCAACATTTGCTTTGTACAAGAGAGAGGCAAGCAGAGGCCAGCTGACTCAAGGGATTCAGGGCAACACTGGCCGGCACAACGAGCAGCGGGGCTAAATCTGGGTCCCTAATCCTGACGTCCAGACCTGAACCACGCTGAAGAAAAGGCTTATTCAGACTTTGGACATTCTTAAGATGACTATGGGAATAGAGGTGGGAGTAGCCGAACAAAGCTATGCTTACAGCGGCCGCATAAAAGGGCAAGAATCAGTGAAACCTAGTCATTCAATCTTGTGAGAATCTTGTGAGGATAAAGCAAAGTGAGAAAAGGGCAAAAATAAACTAATCCCTCCACAATGTCCGTCTCAAACAAACAATCAATCAAACCACTTTGACAAACACTGTATCAACCCATTCGGATACATATGCTAACCATCAGCCCATGTGTCTGTGTATTACATTTAGTCATCCGAGACCCTCACGTGAGGGGCAGCGTTCGCTCCAGCACTAGCAGCTAGCGCTGAAGCTACGTCTAATCGGTCCCGGGCCCACCTGCAGAGATCGGAGGAGAACATGTAGAGCGTCTCGTCCTTGGTGACCAAGGGGTGGAAGAAGGCCCCGTTGGTGCCGTTGATCATGTTGCACTGGGGCGACGTCCACCAGTCCAGCTGCCTGCAGGCGGAGCAGGAAGCAGGCCCACACTCATTATGGGATTCAGTTGCAGACATAATGCAATTGGTCTGATAAGGGGAAACAGTAGTGCAGTGGTTCAGGGGGTAAGACTCCCAGTTGAAATGTACTGGGCCTGATCCCAAATGTCCTGGGTTGGAAGAAAATGGTTTTCATCCCCTTAGCCATCAGGGCAGGGACTAGAACTTGTAAACCTTCTTGATGTATGTATTTTTTATTATCTATAGGCCTGTGTGTATGATTGATATGTATGTTGTCATATTGTCAATAGGCCTGTGTGAATGATTGATATGTATGTTGTGATAGTGTCTATAGGCCTGTGTGTATTACTGATACTTTATGTTGTGTTAGTGTCTATAGACCTGTGCGCATGAATGATCTGTATGACGTCTTCAGTTTGTATTTTTTTAAACCGGCCGTCTTAAATTGACCAATGAGGGACAAATAACATTTTTGATTTGATTGTCAACCTGTTTAGGACGACTTGAACAAGATGTGCACACACCAGCTGCACTTTAATGACATCCAGAAAACTAAATAGACTTAGAGTAATGTCCACGCTAGCTCTTGCCCACGATTATGGATGGGAGAACAAGGGATTTGATTCTGAATGAGGTAACCAATCAGGCTTCATCAACTTCTACTCTGAAACAGTGATGATGTTAAGACCTAATCTACTTCCATCCCTAGGCTTCCATCATTATCTTAAAGGTTTCCATAAGATCAACAACTCAATCAGCACCACTGATTAAATTTAAAAATCAAAAAGTCCTCTCTCTTATCACCAATTCTTAAAGGAAAATAAATTAGTTTAATTTACCTTTCTTCCTTCCACGCATCGACTCTAGCAAAGTCAGTGTAGTTTGTTTCACCAGTAAAGAAAACATATTGTCCATCATTAGTAGCATTGGCCTGTGGGAACAGAATTGCACACTTTAAAACAAAAAAGACGGTTGAGTAATTTACTGCAAAAACGTATCTAAAAAATATATATCTAAAACTCTCTCTCTCACTCACTCTCTCTCTCTCTCTCTCTCGCTACATTTAATCATAGTGATTGTTTCGGTTATTAAGAAGGGACTGACATTTCGGCTAAGAGTAAAACACTCTTACCACTCCATTATTCTGTCCAGGCATATAATATGGCATATAATATGAAGGAGGAGTCAAAAGACTTCTCCTCCTCCAGGTCAGTGGATCCACCAAAAATGTGTATATGAATATAATTCATGATAAAATAATATTATACCTAAATATATTTCATGATAAAATAATATTTACATTAATATATTTCACGTTCAAATAATATCCTCTATGAATACAAATCATGACAAAACAACATTACACGAGACTATAACTCATGATGAAATAACATAACACATGACTATTTAACAATTATCCCTCGAACCCATTCGTGCGAGAGTAAAATTCAACTCTAGTAGGGTTTTAGTAAAATTCAACTCTAGTAGGGCAGTAAAAATATCTTTGCTGCATTTGGAACTGATTTATCTAATAATGAGCTTATCAAATCGTCAGAAACTTCATCAAAACGCGAAGCAGCCGCCATTGCTTTTGTTTACAAAGCCGGCGTTTTCGCTACTAGTAGGCTATAACTTATAGCCTACTAGTAGCTCAGCCAATCAAAACGCAGCATTAGTGATAGACCACTAGTTGAATTTTACTAAAATCCATGATCTGGTCCGCTACCTTGTAGAAGAGACCGAACATGTCGTCCAACCCGGGTATGATGGTCTTGGCGGTCTTGAGGAAGGCGTCCTCGTAGCCCCACAGCAGCTCCCCCACCGTGCGCGTGGTGAAGAGGCCCTCGCCACTCGAGACCATGTAGGCCGAGATCAGGTTTGCCAACAAGCTGTCCTTGAACTTCTCCATTACCGTCTGTATGTGGGCGGGAGGAGGGAGAGCAAACAGGAGATGGAGACACTCAGGAGACTATGAACACACATGTCTGGATGTTGGGTTGTGGTTCTTCTGTCGTACCACGGCCGGGATGTTCACCGTCCGGATGAGGTCGCTCTCTGGGCCTATGGACATGTTCGCCTGGAAGATGTAGGTCTTGGGGTTGACCGCGGACACCTTGGTGCCGTTCTCCAAGAAATCCACTTCCTCCATGGGCCGGTACTCTCTGTGAGAAAAGAGATGATTAACTACTGACATTTAGCAGCTCTTATTATTGTTCTCTGCAGTTGTCAAATATTAACCACACAACCCCTGAATAGTCTACGTTCAAAAGGTCTACACACACAATCCAGTAAAACCCTGATTATCCTCCTGATTGTGGGTTTGTTGCCCCAGAATGCAAATGAAAGTTCAGGCAGTGGAATTATAACATGCTAGTCACAAGAGGTCCCCGCACGGTAGGGGAAGTTAATGAGGACCCACTGCTAAAACAATAGGTGTGAAGTGGGCCTAATGTAAGAGACGCCCTGGTGCAAAATGTGATGTTCTCCATAGCAGTTGGGATAACCTTAACGCTGACAACTACGACGGCAACTTACATAGTTGGAGAAGTGATACGAGTGAAACTGACTGACCGAGGAAGTGTGACCAGTGAGCACATGACTGACATTGCTAAATGATGTTAATGACTGTTTCACACACTCTGAAAAGACAAAATAAGCAGATAAATCACATGGCAACATCTGGGCGGTACTCAGCATTGTCTCAGCACAAATATTGAAATATATAACATTTTACATTGTATTTCCAAACACCTCCAACATAACTGTGACTGCTTATTTATAGTTGAACAATTAGTTAAACATTACTGGAAATCAAACTTCTGTAAATAGAATACGAAGAAGAATACTTGGATACTTGGAAGAAGACTCATTAAATTCAAATAACACTTAAAATGGAGGCATTTATGTGGGATGACGCAAAGATTCTAGCTGACTTAAAGTGCTTTTCTCTCCATCACAAACCATATTGTGACTTGGTATATTGGCATCACAGCCATATATACCCACATCCATAATGACATGAAACATTTATGAAAGAACAATGTGGATTATAATCTTGCAGACCAGTAATTCCAACAGACACAAAATCCATATTTTTCTTTGTGTAAATGTGTACATATGTTTAGTCTATAATATGTATATCTGTAATTGTATGCATGTGGTCTGTATGTATATCTATACCTGTGTTTAAAATCTGTACCTGTATGTGTATGGTCTGTCCAAGTGTATGGTCTGTGCTATTGTATATTTATACCTGTATACATGTATATAGATAAATTACCTGTATGTGTATGGCCCCCTCTCAATAACAGCTGGCCTGTCCCCATCCAAAACTTCGAGGGGATTTGTCAGATTAAAGAAATAGAACTGCATGTAAACAGGAGGCGGTGGATTCTTCCAGGCTTCAAATGAGTCAGTTCCATTCTTCAACACCACTTCCTGTGGGGAGAGATTATCCTTATAGATTACACGAACCATCAACAAGACGCACTGCTGGAGATGAAATTATTGGTCTAGTCCCCACTTGGTCGTTATTGTGATGACGTAAATATAACGTTAATCGCATACTTTGTATAATTCTTAACTGATCATTTGATATCGTTGTGACGTGCGCAAATAAATCACAAACAAAGCCTGCCTTAAGTCTTCACAAACTACAAAAAATCGCTTGTTGTTTACATCGTGAAACATGACTTATCATCAATTATGAAGACAGAATCGTTAACCGAGTCCACCAACTCAGTATTTTTATACAAATAATATATGACATCAGCCTCATATCAGAGGATTGTTTACCTTCTTCACCCTCGAGTTGAGGACGTTTGGAAACACACTGGACAAAACCAGGGAGATCCCTGCTATCAGGATAAGAATGGAGAACAAGCCCAGGCTGTAGGCACAGCAAGACCTCAGCATTTTGTCGGTAAAGTAAGTGTAACGCCGAGAGATTAGGGCTAGTTCACTTCGCAGCAGCAGCAGCAGACTTGCTGATGTAAACTAGCGAGGCTTTTTGTTTTGCTGCTCTGACAGCAGGCACCGCCTCATCATCTAGCCCCGCCCACTCGTTTCCGGTTGACGTCATGCAGGACCGTTGCCGCATCGCCGCTCCTAGAGTGGGCGGGGTTAAACGGGGCCTCGACGTTGATAGGATTGTTCAGCTGCAGATCGATTCATTTAAATATTTTTCGATCGATTTGCTATAGCTAATATGTGCTGTATATGCCCAACGCCAAGTATGGCTTTATTTTACACATGATTCCCTGAACGTTAATTGTAAAAACTCAAATTACAAATGTGTGCTGCAACTAAAGGGTTGAATCAAGTCTGACAGACATACTGTTAGACACAACGTATTTACATAATAGGGCCGTAGCTATGGTAGCACCAGAGGGGTAGCACTAGAGTGCCTAGTATCAGAGAATGTCTAATATGAGGAGAATGGGCACTCGCGGGTTATTTCCGGGTATCTGGACTGGTTGCAGTAATAATCTTTGACCACGCGGGGCGCTCGTAGGCGAGTCCAGAATGAATGGGAGCCAACGGGGTTTTATCCTCAGAATCCACTTTTCTCACGATGTAATTTTTTGTCAAGTAATTTGAAAGTTGCTATCAAAGGGTGGGGCTAAAATAATAAACTCAGCTGAATATTGCACTTTTTAAGGTCACGTATCTGTTCTAAAAAGGTGTTCAAAAAATGCGATGACGTCACACTGTCAGAGGTACTGCTTTACGGCAGTTTCTGAGTGTTTTTTTTCTATCTAGTGCTAGCTGATATCAGCTGACTGGATGCTGGCTGTCGGCTGATTATCGGCTATGTAGCCTAGCCAATTTATGGTGGCTATTGAAAAGTAAAAGAACGGTATATGTATTAACATCATTTGATTTACGGATTAATTAATGTATCAATATAATGATGATA
>OOFH01112250.1:0-13140 GCA_900323355.1 Merlangius merlangus
AATAGATACTGCTAATTAAAGCTGCCACCTCACTGATGCCAAGTAGTGGTAGTCTGTTAATATACAACTGCTAGCAGGAGTACTATAATTTGCAAAGATGTAATGACCTGCAGTATAGTATGTAACAAGATGTAATGACCTGCAGTATAGTGTGTAACAAGATGTAATTCCAAATATAGTGGGTTATGCATAAACACAAAATAAAGAAGAAATAGAAAGACACAGTTTTAACTATTAAATCAGTTGAATGTAACATTTTTGATGATATTATGAGATATTGACTTATATTTGTTCTCATTTTTGTTCTGTAACTGAATTGAATACACATCATATGACACAAGGAAGCTGGACTTGTTTATTTTATGAATGTTTAATGAATGAATGCTGCAAGACACTACAACAGGTGGTATATGTGGTAGTTGTATATATATTATTTCTTAAAATACATGCTAGAGTACATTAAACTAAAATACTAATTTAATGTTTAAAGGCTATTATAAAATAAATATTTAATTAACAGGTTTAAAACCGGGGTTAAACCTTGCTAAACTATAAATTTGTATAAAATAAAATGTAATTTAACCTTACATAATGAGAGATAACTACTATAAACCTAACGTAACAACTCATTTTAAACCTTGCAGAACGAGAAACAAATCGATCTATCTATGGAGCCCACCAGAGGGAGCCCACTGGCTAAGCTATTAGCTATCGCGATCTTTGCGTTGCCGTAGCGTAGCGCGGTATCTATGGTGACGACGTCACGTGTCGATACGTCATCTGTAGGCGCCCGAGTGACGCGCATGCGCATAGGAACCCGAGTCAATCTGGCAGCCCGAGTCGATGTGGTACTCACACCTGCCACATATTGCCCGGGGGCCGTATGGGTCTGTGTTAGAAATTACAAACATGGCCTCGTTACCATATCCGCCGAAGCCAAGACGTATGGTTTACCGGGTAAATTAGAACCTGTAGGCGTGGCTTATTTACCATTACGCCCACTTCCAATATAAACAGAATTCTTACCTGTGTTCGAGAGATGCTTCATGAACCACCTCCAGAGTCTCTGAATAAACCACTTGTTGAACATTTACTCTCCGAGACGACAATACAGCAAAGGATCGAATTAGTTTGACATCATCCCTCCTCTTTATTCCAACGCAGGCGGTCAATAAGGGAGCCAGCCAGACGGCCATCGGGCTCATATTCAGCTGTTATGCGTTCAGCAACATCATTGGTGCGCTGCTAATGGGGACATATGTAGGTCAATTGAGCTCTTAACGTCCATCTCATATTTAGGTTATCTTCTATGATTGTATTACATATTCTTCTACCTGGTTCTCAGATTGTCCAGATTGGGGCAAAGTTCATGCTTGTGTCAGGCCTGTTTGTGTCAGGAGGATGCACTATCATGTTTGGGTAAGTACCGAAGATGGGAGATTAAAGTCCTTTGGTTTGATGGTTGATTAGAATAGTACGGAGCCTGGGCGATGGCGAGTCATTTCTTTATGAAGTGATTTATAATTGGAACAAGCTCTTTACTAAAGCGCATGTGGGCTTTAAGTGTAATTCCGGCGAAATTTGAACCCAGGGTCTTTTTTCAACATGAAAACCCATAAAATAAGCCTTCCAGAATTTTTTTTTGCGATCAATGCTCGGAGCAACGCTATAGCCTAAATGGCTTACCTTGCATTGGCAAGGGGTAATGTGAATGCTTCCAAATCTGCAATTGTTTAACCACTAACATTGCTAAAAATAGCACCAAACCTCTGCAGTAGCATGACTAGGGTCCCTACATAAAACTAAGCATCAACAACTTAGCGTACCGGGAGTTTATTAAAAAAATACTGTTTTACAAGTCCATGCCTTACCGAATTAAGATAGTAGAGGCGCCAAGAGGCGATTGTTAATTGTTTTTATTATGTTATTTACGGTAGCCATTTAGCCTACTTGGGAGCGTGCAATGATTTTTTTCCAGCCTTTGTGGCGATGCTGGATTGTTATGCTGTCGAGAGCTTGGAATAAACAAGTTGTATAAGAACAATTATTGGAGTTAAGCAACATCCGTAAAGATGGAAAGAAATTTGCAGATTTGGAGTTTGCGGTTCAATAGATCAGTGAAACAACGTTGCGAGACAAATGACACCTCTAAATGAAGTAACCTAGAGAACCAGCTACAACCTTGTTTTCATCCAAACGAGCAGTTTAGCCAACGGTGAACTGCATTGGCTTCTGTGAGCTTTCAGCCGCGAGTTTAGGGACCGTTTGCAAAGTGCAAAACGGAAAACGACCACAATGGTCAAATTTCATAGCGTTTCATACCATTATTGACTAGAGCCCCAAAAGTCGTTCCATATAGGCATGGTCTCTATATGGTCTCACTACAACCTTTAGTTTTGAAAAATATATCTCTTCTTATTTTGAGGAATTATTATATGTCAAAAAATTCAATAACGTCGCCATTATTGACTCTATAGCCCCAACACTTGTTCCATATAGGGATGGCCTCTATAGGGTCTTACTACAACCTTTAGTTTTGAAAAATATATCTCTTCTTATTTTTCCGCAATTTTTATTTGGCAAAATTTTCAATAGTCTATCCATTTTTTGGTTTGCATCAATTTCAATAGCGTCGCCATTGTTGAGAGCTCCAAAAGTGGTTCCATGTAGGCATGGCCTCTACATGGTCTTACTACAACCTTTAGTTTTTAAAAATACTCTTCTTATTTTTGAGGAATTTCTATTTGGCAAAAAATTCAATGGCGTGGCCAGTATTGACTCTATAGCCCCAAAACTTGTTCCATATAGGTGTACCAGTTAGTTTCTGGCGTTGCCTGCTTTGTTTTTGGATGAAGCGGCCCAGACCAGGATATCTTTGGAGGCGATCGCCGTTTATTCTGACAAAGGTGTAAATAACAACTATTTCCTTTGGTCAACTCTTATTAACGTGAGATCCTCTCCCAATGAGTATAACATCAAAAGGGCATGTTGCAATCAATACATTAAAACACAGAAAACATACCTGACAAAGGTGTAAATAACAACAATATACTCCGGTCAACTCTTAACGTGAGCTCCTATTAAATGACAGAAATATGTTAGCGTACTACACAATAAGTTTAAGCATGTGAACTTAAAAATGTAGTTTAACAGAAGCTAAAACATGGACATTTCTGTGACCACAGTGTCGCTCACCTCTCCCAAGGAGTACAGTCAATATTGGCGACGCTTATGACATTTTTACCAAATAAAAATTCTTCAATAATAAGAAGAGATATAATTTTCAAAAACGAAAGGTACTTGTAAGACCATATAGAGGCCATGCCTATATGGAACAAGTTCTAGTGCTCTAGAGTCAATAATGGCGACGCTATTGAAATATTTGCAAACAAAATAATGGATATTGAAATTTTGGCCAAATAAAGATTCCTTAAAAATAAGAGATATATTCTTCAAAAGTAAAGGTTTTAGTAGAGGCCATGCCTATATGGAACAAGTTTTGGAGCTAGATTCAACAATGGCGATGCTATTGAAATTGTTGCAAACAAAAAAACCTTAAAAATAAGAGGAGATATAAAGTATTTGTTCAAACTAAAGTTAGTAAGACCATATAGAGGCCATGCCTATATGGAAAATTTTTTGGAGCTCTATGGAGACGCTATTGAAATTGTTCATTGAAAATTCAAAAATAAGAGGAGCTATTTTTCAAACTGAAGGTTGCATGAGACCATATAGAGGCCCTGCCTATATGGAACAAGTTTTGGAGCTCTAGATTCAACAATGGCGACGTTGTTGAAATTGTTGCTAACAAAAAATACTTAGAAATAAGAGCAGATACATTTTTCAAAACTAAAGGTTGTAGTAAGACCATTTAGAGGCCGTGCCTATATGGAACAAGTTCTGGAGCTCTAGAGTCAATAATGGCGACGCTGTTTGTTTTCCGTTTTGCATTTTCCGCTTTGCACTTTGCAGACGGTCCCGAAGGTCGCGGCTGAAAGCCGACAGCTCATAGAAGCCAATGACGGCTCATTTGGATGAAATCAAGGTTGTAGCTGGTATTCTAGGTTACTACATTTAGCTAGAGGTGTCATTTGTGTCGCAACGATGTTTCACTGATGATCTTTTTAACAGCAAACTCAGAATCTGCCAAAATTCTTTCCAAGTAGTTAGGTGAGTGCTGCATGCAGCGCTCAACTATTGCGCTTCATAAGTTTTATTCTTTCTTTTGTTCTTTCGTTCGTTCGTTTTCTTTCTTTCGTTCGTTCGTTCGTTTTCTTTCTTTCTTTCTTTCTTTCTTTCTTTCTTTCTTTCTTTCTTTCTTTCTTTCTTTCTTTCTTTCTTTCTTTCTTTCTTTCTTTCTTTCTTTCTTTCTTTCTTTCTTATTCTCTACAATCTTTGGGACCTACCTCCTTCCTAAGTTTTTCACCTAGAGACTCCATTCAACTTTTAAAATATTCAGAATAGCTTAGAATCGAACGGCGCGCGTCAGGGCGGAGCGCGCCTGGCCGCCGCCGCTGTGTGTTTGTACGACGGAAATAATGGGGGCGGTTGGTTTGACGCGCGCCGTCAGGCGCTGGTTTATTTGGCACTCGAGGGTTTGAGAAAAGAGGGGCATGTTATCCCCATTTGATGATAGTTTTTTGTACCATCTTTATAATGAGCGTTGTTGTATATTTTAATGCACCACACAACGTGGTGTTATACTATAGGTGTCCGGAAAAATGTCCTGTGAGAGGATAGGGTGGAGACTCTGGGTGGTAGATGGGGGGTTAAATAAGACAGTTGTCGAATTGTCTGAGAGAGGGGACAATGTAGAGAGTATAGGGATGTTAGTTTGGTGGGGTGAGGTAAGTCAAGAGCGGTGGAGAAAATCTCTTCAAAAAGGTAGAACAGCCTGGGAGGAACGGTCGTGTTGAAGGAAAACGTTTACTTGAGTCATGTTGCAGATTCTAGTCGTTCAGATGTGGTTTGGTGTTGGCAGTGAATCATCTTGATTATCCCTCGTTACAGATTCCTTGACAGAGCTCCCTCAGGGACTGTGTTCATCGCTCTCTGCTTCATTGTGCGGAGCATCGACGCCATTGGCTTCGCTGCTGCCACAACCTCTTCCATCGCATTGGCATCTAAAGTCTTTCCAAACAATGTAGCGACTGTCTTGGTAGGTCTGACCTGCCCTGATGTCACTGGCATGTAGGTGAGGTGTGTGGGTCACTGAGAAAGCACATGACGCCTTGTTTTGCCTCACCCATATTTGCCATAAAAGTTAACAAACTGCTGGCCGTCATGCTTACATTCTTCTACAGTAGCAACAATTCCAATGTACAAGCCTTCTTTCCCTCGTATCGTCCCGACCAGGGTAGTTTGGAGATGTTCACCGGACTGGGTCTCATTCTGGGGCCACCTTTAGGAGGCTGGCTGTACCAGACTTACGGATACGAGCTTCCCTTCCTTGTTCTGGGCTGTATCCTACTGCTGATGGTTCCATTCAACATCATTGTCATGCCCAGCTGCAGTAGGCGTTCATCGATTTCCATACATAAAGATAAAGAGGACTTCCTGGGGTAATAACTAATCATGTCAATACTTTATTCTCATGCTTTTCTTTTGTCACACAGCTGCGGAGCCCTCTGAGAATTCCTTTTTGCAATTGCTGAAAGTCCCCAAAGTATTGCTCATCTGCTTCTTCATGTTCAGCTTAAGCTCAGGCCTGGGCTTCCTGGACACTACCTTGTCCCTGTTCGCGATTGAGAAGGTAAAATATACAACCAAGTGTTACAATGTTCTAGATGGTTTTTTATGTTTAAAAAAGAATGGAATTACAGTCCCTCTGTGTTTTAGAACAAATACAAATCTCTGGGTGCGGGGTTGGGGGGGGGGTCTGTGATTGTTTGTCACGTTCTTTTAAATTAATATCCCAAAGTAATAATCCCTCTCTCTATCTAGTTCGGTCTCACCCCGGGCTATGTGGGCCTCCTCTTCCTGGGGGTCTCCTTACCTTACGGTCTGAGCTCGCCAGTTTTCGGTTTCTTTGCTGATAAATATCCTGTGAGTCTCAAGTGGGGTCATTGGGAGTGCAGATCTTCTGAATGAAGCAATGGCTACACTTGTCTCTTACCTCAATACCCATTCTAACAGACTCCTATTGGTCGTTATTACAGACCTCAAGACGTTGGTTTTTGATTCTCGGTGGCCTTCTCTCAGGGCTCTGTTTCTGTTTTCTTGGTCCAGCGCCATTTCTCCACATTACCAGGTGTGCTGAGGGCATGATCAAATGATTGTGATTGGTCAAACCCTCCTTCCTTGGTAAGTGAGGTGACGTTCCCTCTCTTGTTCTGTGTTCCTCATGGTAGCCAGCTGTGGTTGCTGATCTTCATGCTGTGCGTGATTGGCTTTGGTTTGGGCCTTAGTCTCATGCCTAGCTTACCAGAGATCATTGCCGCGGCACAGTGAGTAACTTCAGGGTTACATCTACCATATTCCCCTAGCCTTTGTAGAGTCTGAATATTATCCTAAAATAACATATTACTTATTTTTAATTTTGAATTTTTTAATTTTATTTCCAATATTCTTCTTGGGGGACAGTGAACAGGGCTTTGAAGATGGACTTAGCACTCTGGGAATGGTGTCTGGACTGTTTGGGGCCTGTTGGTTCATGGGGTAAGTCCTAGGGAGTTTAGCCTATTGGTTGATTATCAGATAATCCGTCAGCCCTGTGGTACACACGCTGCTTGAAAGCTTCCTCACGGTAAACACAATGAATTCATTTATTGCAATACTGCCCGTTCAGTTAGCATGAATTTAGGTAAATATTAAATGATACCCACTTAAATAAACTATTGTTATCCATACTGGATCAACTGAAGATAACACCATGTGTTTCATGTTTTAAGTGCCCTTTGGCACTTTTCAACCAACATTTATTCCTGCACTTCCTTCAGGGCATTTTTGTGCTCAAAATAAGCACTTTTTTCTTCTTCTACAAAGGATGTTTTATGGACCCATGATGGGTGGCGTTCTCACTCAACATCTAACCTTTGAGTGGGCTGCAACTATCCAAGGAGGGCTTTCAGTTCTGGCTGTAAGTTGAATCATATTGTTCAGGTACTCTTGTTAGGTCTCTCCAGCGACCTACCTCAAAATACATGCATGTTAGGGTGCTTAGCATTTTAGGGTACAAAGCATATTAGGGTACTAATGCCTTATCCTTTCCACAGGCCACACTACTTGGATTGTATTATCAATATGAACATTTAAAGAAGAGCAGGTAATCTCACTCGAACGGATTCCTAAACCCTAGATTTTACGTCCGCAACCCCGAGTTTATAAGGTCCTAAACCCTAGTTTCATACATCCTAACTAGATCAAAATTTATTTGTTGCATTCTTGATTCATTATTTTGATTTATATTTATTCACAGTCTGAAGGCCAAAAACTGTCTGTTGGTGAAAGTAAATGTGCTTTTGTTTTGTTTCAAAATATTGCAAAGGAAACTGGAAATAGTTTTGTAGGAGAAGGAGTGAATCTTTTGGCCTAAGCAATCGGTCCTTACAAAGAGCTAAAGAAGACGCTGCCTGGGGTATATGCTCCAGAGATGGCTATGATTGGCATAAATCTGTAAGCTGCATTAAATACTTATTATTTTTATTTAGTTGGGAAGTGTGTTGCACAGGTAACTGGAAACGATAGCCCAGGGGAAACCGCTGAAGGCCACTGGGATGTGGTGTTAGATGACACTGTGATGTGGGGTTAGATGACACTGTGATGTGGTGTTAGATGACACTGTGATGTGGTGTTAGATGACACTGTGATGTGGTGTTAGATGACACTGTGATGTGGGGTTAGAAGCCTGGATACATAGACCAGGTCTTATGGTTCAAACCTACAGTGATCTCCACAATGTACTGGCCCACCAGAACCCCATGCCCACTAAGCATCAGAGAGTGGTGGTGGTTTACCAGACAGTTTGATCCTTCATGAATGAGCCGGGCTTAGCAAAATTATAAAAACAAAAATGTCCCATGTGATTTGTATTCCAGTTCCAACCTACTTCTGTTTGTAAATTGGAAATTAAAACTCAAATTACAGAAGTTTATGGCGCATTTGAAGTCCCCTGGCCTTCCTTTTGTACATTTAAACCATAAGAACATTTTTGTCAGAAACATTTTATTCTGTATATGATTAGGAATATAGCCTTTTACTGAGGACTCGAGGAACAGTCATTAAAAAGATGGTTCTAGGACTGAATAACCTTAATAATGCTTTACATTAAATAAGCTCAAGAAACAATTGATCAATCAATTGTCTTATTTCATACGGCAACATCAATAGCAAATAGCTGATGGATGCTTTTGGTGGAGTGGAAACAAAGTTAAATAGTCGCTGGAATTAGCAGCTTCCACTCAAGCCAAAATATATTTATGGGCCCCTAAATGCAACAGAGGGCAGTATTCCACAAGGAGACATCTTTGCTGTCATTGTCGAACCAGTCAATGCCAGCAATGGCTAACCTTCAGCGTCAATAACAAATCCTTTGTCTCTTCTACTGTAGCGATCACATAGGATTCATGGTCACAAATAATGGAGAAGATACCAGGACTTAAATAACATCCCAAAAGCAAAAGGGGGTTGTTTTGGATGTTTGTGGACATTGCAATTTTGATCAATACTATATAAATTCAACTTAAACCATCACTCCAGTCATTAGAATATCTGTCTGCAACTTACTTAGGTTTAGTTAAATGAGACAAAGACGAAGTCTTCCTCATCCTCAGAGAGAGAGGTAGGCATAACGGACAGCGATAACGAAAGGGTGATGGGAATGAAAAAAAAAAAAGGATGAATGTTCAGACAAGAAAAAGTGACTCCTCGATTGAAAGTAGAAAGTTTGAAAAAATAGGCTATTCTGGAAAAGGCCAATATGTCAGTTTTTGCTGATATGCTGTTTTCCACTTTTCCACTTTCAGTTTTTTTGTAAAAACAAATTTATTTTGTAACTTCCGCAATTGTGAGAACAACAACTGAATGACGAGACTAATTGGGCAGATAAGGCCAGAGTGAGCGCCCTAATTGGACGCCTATGCATGCGGACTGCGGGCCTCCCATTGTGCGGTCCTCCCTGCTCATACTGTCCACTGGGTCCCATTGTGCGGTCCTCCCTGCTCACACTGTCCACCGGATCCACGCTGCAGGCCTACTGGACGTGTTAGTCTGCAGGGTTCGGGTTTAATCTTGCAGCTCTGGAATGTAATTTTCACCATTCATGATTTTAACACGTGAGCAGAAAATACAATCCAACATTCGACATGGCAGCCGATGAACTCGCTGAGCTCAAAGAGACAGGTTGGTGATCTACTAAGCCAAATAATATCGGTGAAATAAATACTTGAAGATTTCTATGTGCCTATTTTCCCCGTAAATGTATTGAGCCAAATACATACAAAATGAGTTAAAAAATATTGCGTTTCTTTAGTTATCCTACAGGATTGATTTGAAGCTATGTTTTCATATGACAGAGAACATTTCTGAAGATGAACCAACAAGGTCTCCGCCGGGGGGGATGTCTCGCACACAGATCTTCACTTTAATATCCGTGGCTTCTGTCAACTTTGGCTCAATGATCTGCTATTCAATACTCGCACCATTCTTCCCCCACGAGGTGAGCTTCGGAGCTGCGCTCACCAACACAGTTGAATCACAATCAACATTCGTCATCGTTTGCATCTATATGTTTTAAACCCATATAAATACCTTGAAGCAACATTGTCCAACATGGCATTCAAATATCAAAACAGACTGACTAAAATAACTATTAGGGCAGGTAGGCCTAAGCCGAGCATCCCTTAGGTTCGGAGACCCACTGGATAATCATGGCCTCTATCCAAACGCAGGCGTTACAGAAGGGCGCCAGCCAGACTGTGGTCGGTCTCATATTTGGCTGCTATGCGCTCAGCAACTTCATTGGTTCACTGATAATGGGAAGATATGTAAGTAAATTACACTGTTAATCCATTCACGCAATGGTTATTGTCCTATGATTGTATTACCTATAGTAATTATTCCACCTGGTCCTCAGATTGTCCAGATTGGTGCAAAACTCATGCTTGTGTCAGGCCTGTTTGTGTCAGGAGGATGCACTATCATGTTTGGGTAAGTTACAGAAAATGGGAGCTTGGAGTAAGTTGGTGTTCAGGCATTCTTTAAACAGAATAGAAAAAAAAACTATAAAGTAAAACAACAAACATTTTCTTTAATTTCGAGAGAAAACATTCGAAAATCAAACAATTACTAATCAAACACATGCATAACGATGCGCCTGTCTAATCAACAAAGCCTGGTTTTCCCCTAATAACTTCATTTTCTAGTCTCATTATGTGAGAGAGAATGGCTCAAGTGAGAACAAGTTCTGGTTATTAAGCAGCAGGTATGGGTGTACTGTCACCACCAAGGCCTCCAGTTAGGCTGTGCACGTCTCTAGGGTCAGGGTTAGTCACTCACCCTAACCACGGCACTATCCTGACCCCCATTAGCTGTATAGTCAAATGTGACATCGCAGACATAAAGAGCTATCAAGGTATGACCTCTCCAGAGACTGGGAGTTGGTATGCAGTGGAAGCCGCCCTTCATTCATGTACCTCAGAGGGCAGGTCGAGGGATCCGTGGACAAGTGAGTAGTGGGATGGAGGTGGGTGCAGAGACTAACCTTGAAGGCACAAAACCCCAAAGATTTGAACTTAATACGGCAATCTAGAGATGTGTTGGAGAGACGTTATCTGCAAATGTTCATCCACTTCTCTCTGAAAAGGGTCAAGCAGTCATCCACAGTCAGGGTTAGGGACAGGGCTATGGGACAGGAGGAGGTTGAGGTTCGAGCAACGTCCTCTCAAATGACTCTTCCCTCTCTTGGAATAAACAGATTCCTTGACAGAGCTCCCCCAGGGGCCGTGTTCATCTCCCTCTGCTTCATTGTGAGGAGTGTCGACGCTATGGGCTTCGCTGCGGCCTTCACCTCTTCTACTGCATTAGCATCTAAAGTCTTCCCACACAATGTGGCGACCATTTTGGTAGGTCTGGCCTGCCCTGATGGCACTGGTATGTGGTGGAGGTCTGTGGTTGGTCATGGCGAAAATGAATTATACTTGTCTTTTTTGTTTGCTACCTAGTCACATATTTTTTTTTTTTTTACCCTTCCAGGGCAGTTTGCAGATCTTCACCGGACTGGGTCTCATTCTGGGGCCTCCTTTAGGAGGCTGGCTGTACCAGGCCGCTGGTTACGAGCTTCCCTTTCTTGTTCTGGGCTGTATCTTACTGTTGATGGTTCCGTTCAACATGATCGTCATGCCCAGCTGCGGTAAGGGTTCAGCGATTCCAGTGCGAGACATGACTTATCCAATAAGTTCCTTTTTAAGTACATTAAGATTGATAGTCTTCCTGTCGTTCTGGCTGCACTATGACTGTGTAATCAGCCTGCTACAATATAATGAAATCATATTAGAACTGATCCTTAATACATCGACGCTGTGCTTCTGTTTTGTGTGGAACAGACGCAGACCCTTCTGAGGATTCCTTCATCCAATTACTGAGACTCCCAAAAGTATTGCTGCTATGCTTCTTCATCTTCACCTTTAGCTCAGGGCTGGGATTCCTGGACACAACCTTATCCTTATTCGCGATGGACAAGGTAACTGATAATTTTTTGCAATGATGTGATGCTGAGGATGCTCTAGAGCATCAAAAGAATTCTACATTTGTATCCTGAACTTAAAAATGCCAATAATTTGAAATGTTTTGGGCCGCTCTCTCTCTTGTGTCCAGTTCCATCTCAGCCCCAGCCATGTGGGCCTCATCTTCCTGGCCTTCTCCTTACCTTACTGTCTGAGCTCGCCCCTTCTCGGTTTCTTTGCTGATAAATATCCTGTGAGTCTCAAGTGCACCTCATGATTTCACAAAACATCTACTGTTCAGTCCCACAACTTTTGGACTGCAGAACGTTGCACACAAAATGATGTAGGACTAGGCTCTGAGAGTTGATAACGACTACTAGACCAGGACAACTGATGTTCTGAAGGGTCAGGCCTTGCCTGGACCTCCCCCTAACCCCTCTACCCGCTGCTGTCTGTCGTTTCAGGATGTGAGGGGCTGGTTCCTGGTGTCTGGTGGTCTTCTCATGGCACTCGGCTTCTGTTTTCTTGGTCCTGCTCCGTTCTTTCAGCTGCCCAGGTGTGCTGGATGTGATGTATAACTATTACCATAGGACAAACTCTTGTTCCTGAGTGAGAGGAGTGATGCTTCCTGTGTTCTGGGTCTCTCCTGGCAGCCAGCTGTGGCTGACCATTTCCATGCTGTCTGTGAACGGCTTCGGGACCGGTATTGGTATCACGCCTATTTTACCAGAAGTCATCACCTCTGCATAGTGAGTCGCTCTGCCATATTCAGTGTTAGAAGTGAGTGTTAGAATAATATGATATATTAATGATTCACTTCTTTTTTTTTCTTGGGTGATAGTGAGCAGGGTTTCGTAAACGGACTGGGCACTCTGGGAATGGTGTCTGGACTGTTTGGGGCCTGTTGGTCCATGGGGTAAGTGTGCCTAATCTACTGGTTTAACATCAAATACTGTGTCAGTCACACACTGTGCTCACGGTAAATACATTAAATGAACTGAGCACCATACCTGCTCTATATATGTGCCGTTTACATGAATTAAGATAAATACTTCAGTACTTTCAATTAAAACATAGGTGTTGTTGATTCAAGGAAAAAACCTTGGGTCATGTTTCAACTGAACTTATCCGCTAGTCGTGAGTTACTCTCTTCTATTGAAATTGAATGTCAAAAAACCTACTTATTTAAATGGTGGTTCATGTCGAGCTAAAGTTTAATTGAAACTGTTTCTGCAATAAGACTGTTTTTGAACTGTTCTTCTTCTGTTTAAAGGATGTTGTATGGACCAATGATGGGGGGCCTCCTCACACAGCATCTAACGTTTGAGTGGGCAGCATTTATCCAAGGAGTGCTCTCAGGTCTGGCTGTAAGTTGAATTATATCGTTGAGGGACTTGTTCTCCCCTCCTTCCTACCTCAGAATACTATTAGGGAACATAGCATGTACTAAGTATGTTAGTCTTCTTAGTACGCTAGAGTA
>OOFH01112253.1:0-20367 GCA_900323355.1 Merlangius merlangus
CTAGCCTATTCTATAGGCCTAATCTTTAAAATACATTTTGAAAAATCAGATCATGATTCTGCACTGAAATTCTACACTGGTGATAAAACATGAATCACGTTATCTAAGCTGAACTGGAACCATTCATTATGAATATAGTCAAAAAAATAAATATATCACTTTTCTCCCCATTCATTTAAAATGATGTGTATCCTGTGTACAAGAATGCGCAGAGAGAAAGTCTAAATTAGATCAAACGTAATCAATAGTTACACAGAAAGTCATGCTTCAGATCTCAGAGGCAGGCTGAAGTTATGGTTTCCAACAACAATAATTACAGTCCAATGTCATACTGCTCCTGGGATGAGGTCATTGAGTTGCTTGGCAGTGGGAAACCGTCTCTGAATTAAATGTTTCTTTAATTATTTTTCTTAGTTGTGTACCAATATTGACATTTAAAAGGTGTAATACACGTGTTTACAAGAAGATTAAGTGATTTGTGGCTCATGACAGGTGCAAATGTGCATTGGCGGTAGTGTTCTATGTTCATGGTTACCTGGCAACGATGTTCCGTGGTGGTTGCTAGCATGTTGCTAGGTGCTTGCTCAGTGCTTAGTGCTTACTAAGGTGTTGCTAGGCACTTGCCTTGTAGATGCTTTAGGATCTGGGTTGTCTGGGATAAGGGGGTCTTGTGGCGTTGAGTGGCTGCTATGGTACTTGCTATGTGTGGTTGCTAGTGTGTTATAGGGATGGTTGCTAAAGTTGTCTGAGTGGTTGCTAGGGTGTTGTACATGGTTGCTATGCGACCGAGCTAGGTGGTTGCTATGGTGTTCTGAGTAGCTGCTATGAGATTCCAGATAGTTGCTATGGTGTTGTGGCTGGTTGTTAGGATCTTCTGGGAGGCTTGTGTGATGTTCTTGGTTTTTTCTTAGTCAGCAAAACTGTCTCATATACTAGTACCTCCCCTCTTCCCACCAATTTTCCCTGTTCAATGCATTTCTACAGGAACATGTTCCCATGTCGACATTAAACAGCTCTTTTTTCTTTGACCAGAATAGGACAGAAATAAACATAGTTGGACAGGACAATCATAATAGATTCATAGACATTTGAATAATCTGGAGTTTTTTTTGCAATACCTTAGTGGTCCAACAGAACTATAGGTCTATTTGAATCATCACTTGTAAAATTAACAGCTATGCTCACTCTGCCTATAAAGTCTCATCTTTTCTGCTTGAATCACTGCCGGGTTCACTCAACTTGGCTACCAGCAATCGTAACCAAATGAATTGACTCACCAAATAAGGCAATGAAAGACAATAGACCAGGGTGGATTATTAACCTATTTTGCACGTCCATGCCCATGACGTGCACGCCCAGACTGATAGTGCTATACTTTTTAATATTACATAGTTACGGCAAAGAAACGCCCACAACCCAACTTTAAAAACACCAGTCACCCCTTGCGTTCATCCCATTATAGTTAAGTCCTGATCCTCATGCAGTGATGAAAAAAAAAAAACCCAAACCAATCATTCTCTCCTCCTTTAAAACAGGAAACCTCAAAAGTCTTGTTTCCGCTGACTTGCGTTTTCCCCCTGCGTCTGGGGATGCGAGTGGCAGCAGCATTGTGGGAGAAAGCCTTAAGAGCTGGGAATAGAAGCCGTGCTCCACGTCATCATCATCCCCTTCTCCTTGTTGCATCACCCAAACCAACGCTTCACCAATCTTTACATGTAACACCGGGCCACCTACCAAAATGTAGGCGACAACACGTGGGCAGACGGTGGAACTGTGACGCACTTCATATCCCTGACGCATCCCTTTTGGGCGTTCTATTAAGCTATAGATGCCTCTGCAGCTGTAGACCTGGTACCTACTAAATTTAGACACAGCATGTATTAATAGGATAGTGGCTGCAAAAAACGGTGATGGCAAGAGAAAAGTAAAGAAGGGGCTATTTTTCTCGATCTCCAGTACACAGATGTTAACATATAGAGCTGAAGTGGCTCTTAGTGAACTGCACAGAAAGCTCATAATCCCATGCTATGATAAATGGATGGGAGAATTATTGGGTCTTGAAAGCTGACACAAGCATCACATTAAAAGTTAGGATTTATTGCTTGTAAAAACTTCCAGGTTGTGTGAGTGTGTTATATCTAATGGTAATAAATTATAATAAATGCTAACTTAATATAACACTCACACGACCTGTATAATATTATATCCATCCATCCATCCATCCATCCATCCATCCATCCATCCATCCATACATATATATACACATACATACATAAGGTTTTATTGTGTAAGGGCTATGATTAACAGCCCCAGATAATCGGTTTTAAAATGTTTTGTAGCTCTTGGACCAGAAGTTAACAGTCACCCCATATGACTGGAAGGAGTTAAGTACTCTGACAAACCACAGTAATACGTTTGGGGGAAAGATATTCTATTGCGGGAAATTGTACCACTATTCCAGTTAATTGGACATCCCAACCGAAGATCCCTCATGGCTCAGAATTAAAGCAAACAACCATAAAACAGTAAGGACTGTAGCTAGACATTGATATTGAGCCACAGGTCTGCACAAAGACCACGCTGACTAACCAGAAAGAAAGAACCTTTGAGAAATCACAAGCAATCCAGAGAAGGGCCTGGGTCAAATCCCAGCACACAGACTGAGGCATCTGGAAAGTGAAAGATGCCCACGTCTCAGACCGCTACCCTTCCCTTACGCAGCAGCCCAGGGATCAATGACTAAGGACTATGGTGTATCAAATGGCTCTTGTGTGTCTTTTCTTAATGTCTAACAAAGGCAAGGCAGACTAAAAGTGCGAAAACAGCCATAAAATAGGATCCACTTGAGATAAAGTGAAGTGCTTCTTCTTAAACTTTGTATATTTGTTCATTTCCTGTGCCATGCTGATTTCTAATTAATTGGTCAGTGCTTTTTTTTAAGGAGATTATGAGTCATACTTTCCAGTGTCAAACAAGGATAATGGGAGGCTTCTGTTGAAGCTGCTCATTCGTGAAACCTCGTCCACACGGTATTTCCTTTTGGAGTTCCTCCATTACCTGGTATGACTCTGTCTACCAACTTTTGAAAAATAAAAAACAGTGAAAAGAAAGTTGTGATGTTGGGCACAGTGCCTTGGCAGCTCCGGGACACTACTACCTTTCCACAGCATTAATTACACATCGGGGCGCAGTAATACAAGTAAGCTACTTGCTACCTCATACATCATGGGCTCGAGGTGGTCAGATGGGCAGCGTCGGACGGTAGGGACAGAACCCAACATAAGCTATGACTAGGCATATTGCAACAGTTGAACCAATCATACCACCGTTGAAACTACTTACAAGCGTGAGCTATAAAAGTGCTTCGACGAGGGAGTCAATGATCGTGTGTTGACTAATAAATGAACGTTATATAATGAAAAAAGCATGCATACAGTAAACATTTATCGAACTTCATGAAATGGAAATGTATTTGGTCCACAATCTTAATGTTCCTTTTCGCAATCTTAGGAAGATTTAGGAAAGGATTACTGTCTGCGCCATGTATGCATTGATTGTTTTGCACTTAATGATGTACAGTCCTAAATAAATTCCAAACCTTTCCACAATTAGTTTAGGTGTATGATTTATTTTTTTAAAGAGAAAAAATATATATAATACCAGCTCTTCTACCATTGATCATTTCAGGTAGAAACCATCTGGGATGCAGGGTATAATGACAACTCTGTTGAAGTATTCATTTCCCCCATATCGTGGGTTTCGGCATAAGAAATTCCACATATCCAATGTTGTATGATTGTTATCGTGTCCCATTCCAAATATGCCCCTTCAGTGGTTCGAGAAATAACTCTGCATCTTCACGTGCCGTGGGAAAGAGACAGTGAGTCTGAGTGAGGGCCTCTCTTTGGCTCCGCAAACTCAGTACCAGTAAGACCTCCGGGCCCGCCGCTGCTCCTGGATACCCAGCCCCTCCATCACCTCCTCCTCCAGGGTTTTCAACGACGGCACGTAGGTCTTCTCTAGAGTGTCGTCCGGACTGGTGTCTTTCGGCCCGTCTGTGAAAGCCATGGTTCAGATTTGAATAATGTCAACAAGGAAATTATGCAATGTCTCGGCAAGCACTAAATTCTAATTGGTGATCCACATTTTGTGCAACTCGGCAAAGCCATAATCACTTAAAGCGGTCAGCGGGATGGAATAAATGTTTTATTGCCCGTAATAACAAGAAGTGTACTTTATGGCGTTATGTCATGTCTACTAGTATTTGGGCCCCGTGAGGATTAAGAAGTCATAATTGAAAGCTGTGCATGAAATAAATAAGTCATCACTATAAAATCAATTTTCATCAAGCCAAAGCCATAACGGCTACCGCTGCACACCTTTCCACTGCTGCGTCACAATGCCATCGCAGCGCTCAGAGATGGGCTTGGGGATGATTCGACCCGTTCTGGAGGAAACCCGCACCTTCTCTCCTTCCTCTGTGAACTTCCATTCTATCGGCGTTGGCTTCCTGAAAAGAGCGCTAAGGTCATCAAAACGACTGCCTCATAAACACACACATTAGCTATGGCAAAGATTTCTAGTGCCATCGATGTCACTATTAATCTGTTACTGTATTTCTCTTGTTACTGTAAGGATTACCTGTCTGTGGGGTCGATCAGGGTTACGTTTTCAAGCAACAACGGAGCCTCACTGGCTATGTACGTGCCACGGTAGTCCCATGTTTTTCCAATGTACCTGAAATGCTGAGAGAAGAAATGGCAGAGGTACAGAAATCAAGGCAAGCAGCTGAGTTTACGCATCTCAGCCCATGCTTGGAGAACGTCGTCTGGCTCCATCTAAAGGATTTAAGTAGTACATGTGGGACTATTGAGGAAAGCTATATTATGAAAAAAGAATATTGAGGAAGGCATAACAATATCTGTTCGTTTCATTTGCTGTATTATACTGCAAGTATAACAATGATAAACAAACAGTCTCGTATGGGTAAATGAGTTGTTCTTACCGTGTTAAGCCCCTCCAGAACAACCCAGTTTCTTTTTCGGATGACTTGGACCACCTTTCCTTGCTTCCCTTTGTCCTTACCAGCTAGAATCTCAACCTGAAATAGGGTGGCACAGTAACAGACAGTAAAGCATATGTATGCATTCATCTTAATATACTTTTGAAGAGAAAAACAAGTAGTTTAACTCACAGTGTCGCCTTTGAAAACAGACCAGTCTTGAGAGGCTATTGGTTCAATGAACACCTTTCTCCTCTTCTTGCCCAGTGGATTACGCTTTTTTGCTGCTTCTGTCCAAGGCCTGCTCATTCCATAGCGATAGTCCTTGGGCAAAACAACCTTGGCTGCCATGGAAAGAAAAGCTGTAAGACGCATTCTGCTTAAAACTGATTGGCGAACAAGTTCTCTCCTACTCCTCTTGTAAAAGAACACTTCTGGGCAATGCTAATATTATCCCGTTTGCTGGATGATGCATATCAATATGTTTCACGATCAGAGTGGTCCCATATAAATAAGAAAGATTAATTCACTCTAGCTAAATGGATAATTTCAGCAGTGCATGGGTCCGGGATGCTCTTGGTTCAATGTCACATGTACACAGAAACGAGTTCGATTTCATCACCGCCCCCTAGTGGAATGGAGGACATGGGTTATAATATAAACATGATACAAGCTATTTATTATATCTCCTCCTTATAGTGTTCGCCTATCTGGATTTGCAAAATATCAGAGGAAGTTTAATTGCTTTTTAAATCAGCCAAAGCTTTTTCTAGGCAGGAATCTGTTTCTAGAGGCTGAATAATAATGCTTTGTGTTGTATTCATAAGCACACTGTTCTATTCTTCCAAAAAACTTTTGTGTCAACATGATAGGGAAACTTGATAATAAAGATTGATAATAAAAAGATTGATAATAAAGATTGATAATAAAAAGACATTACACAGGTATTTTTCTAATCAACATATTTATTAAATGTACTGTCTACAACTGCTTATACACAGTATGCTAAATTTGAATGGTAGTCAGTAAAAACAGAGAAATGAATGCAGAAACACAACCACTCCAAGTTATTTCTTCAGTAAGTCCTCAGCTATGAAGCCAGGGGCCATGTCCCTTCTATGCTCAATAAATCAGTGGCAACAGTAGTGGTTGGTGACATGAATAGAGAATGTCTGCTTTGGAGAAGGGCAGTTAAACTTAACCATTCCAGGTTACCATTACTTATGGATTTTTTTTTAAAGGATTTATATAATTGATTCCACTTTGGATTTATAATAATAAAAACAAGTATGAAAGAAACATAAGTAACTTTGAAACAGACTAATCGCGAGGAAGAATGAAAACATAACTGCATTTAATTGTAAAAATTAAAAATGCCAACATATGCAGGATTAAATGAGATGCCTTTGGGAATGATACATGATATCAATTTACTTGCGGGCAATAGGGCTTAATTACAGGGTTATATCATGTCTGGATTCAATTGTATGCATTATCAATGTACTACAGCATTCTTAGCAACTTAGAAATACAAGATACGTTGTACAACCATTGTAAAATGCCCCCCAAAATGTACATTTAACTATAACCCTAAAAACATTGTTCAAAAGTATGGGGGGAAAAAAAACAAAGAGCTACATTTAACATCAAAATGCATTTCCAAATGCAATTTCTCCACTTTCTTACACCCAAAATGTACACAATAATATTTGGGAATGTCTGTCTGCTTTCGTTAATGCATGTCATCGACAGGGCAATGGGCACAGAGGAAAATCATCAACACCATCAAAATGTTCACTTTATTTTTTTCCTTTTTTAAAAGATTCTTTCCAAAAAATGATACCCTTGTGAAATTGTCGGTGGGATTCAGTGACATTTACAGCACAACATGGTTACCTACTATAAAGCATGCAAGAGCAATCAAAAGAAATAAAGACTTCTTAAGCAAGTACGTTTCCTACATTGAACAATACGACATTGTACTAGCGACGACTTTTGTGAAAGATAAATCACTGAAGAAACTGAAACATGTCGAGAGACTAGGTGAGACAAATGAAAGAGAAATTAAACCTTGACTGCATAAACGCTGTGTGGAGGCTAAAATCGAAAGGTAAGAGATGTACTTTATGAAGCACCGATGTCCAACCAAATGGTCAGGCGGGAGATTTAGCGATATATGATTAGGGATGAAAGCATTCTTTCTTTCTCCACAAAAAACACAAGACCATTTTTGGAATTTAAGTATTACTAGAAATTTGTATGTCCATGTTAGCTCACAGAAATAAACCATGTTTGACACCTAGCGTATGTGATTATGTAATTGCACTTGGAAATAAAAAATATATATACACACCATCAAATCCCATGTATAAATGAGCATTAAATTGCTCCATTCAAATTGTTTGAAATCAGATTAGGAAACTTTAAACTCTGGGATATATAATACCCCAAAATGACAAATAAATGTTTTGGTTATTTTTTTTTTCTATACAAACACTTTAGCTTTTAAAACTCTTCTATTGGATAACAGCCGAAATCTAGCATCCTGCAGTGCAATCAATTTGGCGCCTCGGATTCCATTCAATTCCAGGTCCTCGATTTCCATTTGCTGTTAGGCACTCTCCGTCACTGGCTAGAAGGAGAATGGGGGATAGCGCAACAAAAAGATTAGTCCATACAATTTCTAAACAATATTGTCATTCCCTTTTCCCGCCCGTTGACAGGTGACACACCTTATCTGCGGTTAGCTTTTCCTCCACGGGCGCATCGCTCTTAGACTCTGCTTTCGACTCGCTCTGTGAGGAGAGTGCGGCAGATGGAGGCCCCGCCACGTTGTTGGCTTTGGCCTCTGCGTTGGACTTCTTGTCGTCTGCCTTCGAGTCGCCTTCCCCTCCTGTGTCCTTCAGACGCTTGGGAGAGGCCTAGCAGAAGGAAAAGAGAATGAGGCCGGAGCATGGAAGACTGGAAGATCACTTTATGTTTTTTGTTTTATTTCAGATTCATTTCTGCATTTTTAAGCTTTTTTAGTGAGATAGACAGGAAAGTATGGGAGATAGAGGGGAGGACAGGCAGCAAAGAAACACAGGCGGGAATCGAGCCTGCGTTGCTGTGATCAGGACTGAGCCTTAATGGTACGCGCCCTACCCAGAGAGCCACGTTTTAAACTATTTAGTAGCGGTTTAGTTATTACCATGTCTTTCTGATTCCTATAGCCACTCTTCACACTGTAGTTAATATTATGTTTGTACTTTGTCATGCTGCACTGGGAATCGTTTGTAGTAACCCAACTTGATTGTATGATTTGATTGTCTTCTGCCTCACTTGTGAAGACGCTAGACCAAAAACTTCTCCCCCCTCTTCCAACGGCACCGTGGAAGCCTACCTCTGTTGACTCCCCTGCCTTCCGCTTGGCCCCGCCTCGTTCGTTCTTCTCGTCGATGACCAGGGCACCCTCGTCTTCATCGCTGCTGCCCTCTGCCTCAGCCTTCTCCACGGCAACAGCCTCCTGTTTCCCATCGGCCAAGCTTTCCTTCTCTTCAGCCTAAGTGGGGAAAAGATGTTCATTACTTTTATTTTTCTCTACAATTAACCCATCATCTTATCTTAAAACAGGGTCTTGTTGGTGGCATATTACGGGAGTCTATAGTATTGTATGATGCATGATAACATTATTTTCTTTGTGTAGCCTAAATGTAGACTCAAACTTGGATATTTGATGGAGCACAATGGTTAAAATGTTCCCAAGATTGTGATCACATTAGCAAATCACAGAATAGCTCTGGATTCTGATCAAAACCCTGGTTTTATTTGGTTGGTGGTTTTACTTAGAATTAATAGAGATTTGCAAGCCAAAACTCCCTTGACCATGGCTGGTTAGGCAAATTCTAAATACATAAATCTCAATTAATGCTTTTAACGAGCTTGTGTTGAGTGTCCAACTGGATAGGCTTTCCTCCAGGTTTTTTTTTAATTTTGTATCCTATAAAACTCTCCAACCTCAGGGCCATCTTTCAAAAGTTGTTCCTATATATAGCCGATCAAATTGACATTGCCGTTTAACAAGCATACATAGACAAATCATTGATAGTGTTCAGTGTGCAGCCAGAAAGATGTGCCAAGCCTTTGACACGCACCTCATAGGCCTCATGCGTCACCGTGGGGTTGTTCTCAATCTCCCAGAGTCCCTCACTGAAGCCTTTCCTTTTGGTGGGTTTTCCAAACTTCTCCTTGGATTCATCGTAGGGAAACAGATCTTTGGCCCCCAGGAATGCCCTGGAGTAGACAAACATGACACTGATTATTCTGACCCCACAAGGTTTACCGTCGTAAGGGTGCACCACCTTCCCTCTTCCATTAAATGGGTTCACAAAAAAACAACTCTGTACATGCATACTTTTTGCATACAAATATCCCCAAAAATATATACATTGACCTTTTTATGTATGTGTTTTTAATACAATGAGAATGGTTCAGCCATCGGGACCACGCTTAACTCACGTTTCATGTGTGCCAAAGAAGAACACCTGATACTTGTTGGAGGGTGACTTCACTGCTCCTTCGGGTAACTCGTCAATCTGTGATCCAACAGATAAAAACGTATGTGTGTGTGTACATACATACATACATACATACATACACACATACACACATACACACACACACACACACACACACACACACATATGTGCCCAAACACGATAGTCAATCAGATACAGACACACAACAAGTGTGTGCCATACAGAGTTAGTCACTGTTGACTTGGAGGTTTTTTGACTTTGAAATGGCCATTCAAAGATGAGGCCAGTTTGTCAAGTTACACCAGGTAGGGCATGCAATTAGACAACAAAATACAGTAAAGGAGGGAAATGCTAATCATGGAACAAGGACACAATAATCATGGAACAATATTAAGTTTTATTATGCACGTTTTACTATAACACTAACACTACAATGTTGATCATTGTATTTCCTAAACAGGTCAAATTATTTGAATAGCCTTTCCCCAGTAATATAAGGGAATGAATGGAGAGAGGGATACACTGTCACCTACTTTCATTTAATTGGTGCAGTTTACTCAGAATGACTGTATACAAATTTGAAAGTGGCTAGACAAGTAGCGCCCACGCTCAGTCGGCGGCATTATGGAACGAGTGGACCATAATCATACTCATACAGGTAGACACTTCCACTCAGTGGGAAATGTGCAGTTTCTGATTAGAACCGCGGACAGAAGGGCGATTAGAAACTTTCAATTCTACACAGAAACTAAACATGTTTTCAACAGCTGGTGAGCGACGTGGCTCCTTTTCAAAAGCACCACATGACCGTTGCCTCTACCCCCCAGCGAATGATCATACACATTGACATTAGCGCACATAATGTGAACAACAGCATACAGTACCACGAATGTACCTTTTGTTACGTCAAGAGAGAGCCCGCGCAAGAACAACAGCCTACACGCAAAGCCATTGGTAGTCGTAGGCGAGCTCGTGCAGTCTTCCCTAACGGATCCCGATTGACACCAAGTGAAACGGACTGGGGTCCAGGCGGCCCGCAACGTCCACGGACGCAGGAGACGTTTCATGTTTTATAGTGAGCTAACAAAACCGAGCTATGCTAATGGTAGCTAACCCACATGAGGCCTTACATGCATGGGCTATGAAAACTGGAACAGCCGTCCGTTGTCATCCATCAAAATAAAAAAAAAGGAGGAAAACAAAACAATCCTGCATGGTTGGTTGGTTGCTTGCTTACCCTCGCAGGCCAATGTGGATATCCCTTCATTTTGGCGAACACCAGATCACCAGGTTTGTATTCCCTTTGCCTATTCGACCTCGGCATGTTGGAGGGAATACGTGGAGATGTATGAGAGCGGACGGTAATAACGCTTGGTTTGGTATCCCGAAAAAACACCTGCAAATAAACAAACAACGCCGTGGTTTGAAGCAATAATATCAAATGCAAGGAAGGAACAACAAATGTGAAGAAATTATATTTCCGCAGTTTTTGTCCCTTCTTATCGATATAAACGCTACGAATAATATGCTATAACCTGTAGGTCGCTTTAAAATGGATTTCGGATGATATTTTCCCGGTCTCGATCTTCGCTCTCTTGACTGTTTAGGTTTGAAATTGTAACCCGCTTCCCAATTCGTAGACGCACCCACTGGTTTCAGTGGCAATTAATTCCAGCGCCCCTGTTGGTTGCGTACAGTATGAAACTAATGGACCTCCATTGACAAAATGCATTATTCTTGTTTGGGCAAAGCTTGGTAAACGTTTCAGGTATAATCAGCACCGAGGCCATTAGAACGACGTATATGAACTCCAAACACCATCAGTGTGATGTGACATGATGCATTTAAGTTCAAGTAAATCATTTAATAAAAATGTATTTGGAGATGCAGATCCCAGTGCACAACTGGGTGGCGGTCGTGAGCTGTAGGGCCTGGAGGTACATTGGGACAACGCTAAGGTCAAAACGAAGAAGTAAACATGCGCGAGAAGCTGCGCAACAGTGGATAGTATTCGACTTGGAAAGAAGAGGTATGTTTTGATCCGACGTTGCTATTTTTGGTTGCAGAAACCCAGATATCAATATATAAGTGAATAGATCGATGTCAGACTATTCCTCACGAAGTAACCCGAAATCCAAACGCAGAAGATAAGTGGTATTATCAACCGCGGCCTAAATTGTAACGTTAATCCGACTTTAGATGGACCCCAAGCTCGCTGTGATGGCCTTGTCATAGCCACTACTCATTCTGCATGCTGTTAGTCCAATTATTTTTTTAGTTTCAAGTAAGATACGAAAGACTTTGGCAGCCAAGCAAAAACGCAAGTAAACGTTAGTAGGAGTTCTTGGAAGATTAAACAAATTAGTTATACATGTCCGCTAGGTGCCCCAGCATCACAAATAACATCAGCCAACATGTCTTTAGTTGCCTATGCAAGCAGTGACGATAGTGATTCCGAAGAAACTTCTACTAGTGTTGCACTGGAGAGCAAATCGAGTAGAGGGCTATTTTCAGTTTTACCAGCACCTAAAAAGGCAACGTCAAGTGCACTTCGAAGTGAAGAGCCAAGCAGGCAGGCAAAGTCCAGCATCTCATCCAGGGCCACTTCAGTCCAGGATGGCCACGATTCGCATCCTCAAAAGGGGGGCTTACTTTTCGACTTGCCCAAACCGAAGAAACGTACAGAGCCTGTCAAAATTACTATACCGAAGATCCAAAGAGAAAATGTAAGTGAACGTAATCTAAGCTTCAGTTTCTGCTTCATCAAACGGCATCAACCTAATAATATAACTACCGGTATTAATATGCTTCTAAATGTGTCTAGTCGGATTCCGATGAAGAGGAACCAAAAAGGAAAAGGTTATCACAACCACAGGTAATTAAACTACTCCTACTTGGCATGCAAGTAATCTTGAAGATGCAGTGTATACATGTTATGTTACCTAAAGATGTTAAAACCTACTTCTATATTTGGGGATTTAATTTAGAGACATGCAACACCAATCATGCTCCTCAAAATGATGTAAAGTAATCTATGAGCAAATGCTATCTCTTAGTATAATCTAGTACACTGTTTGATTTCATTTGCAAACATTTCCCTCCAAACAGGGGTCTGGCACAGGCCTTTCCTCCCTCCTGCCTCAGCCCAGGAACATGAGCGTTAAGGCGACGAACAGACCGCTGATACCCTACACACTCACCAAGTCTGCGGAACCTAAAGGTCTGAAGGCTGCAGCACTTGCTAAGGGCTTTGGCTCCAGCGCCTCTCCATCGGCTATCAAGGCTGCTGCTAAGTCCGCGGCCCTGCAGCTCGCCAGGCAAATAGCCACTGAGGACCATGACGAGGAGGATGTGGCCCCAGAAAACTACTTCTCCCTCGGGGAGAGTACGGTGTCGCTCCCCGTCGCGGCGGCCTCCATCCCAGACCTTGAATCCCGGTCCCCTATGGTTACCCTTCCCTTCGTGGCCAGTGTCGACGAAGATGGTCAATCAGACGCCCCGCTGGACTTTGGCTCCGGCCAAGAGGGGCCTGGGGCCTGGAGCGGCCACCCCCCGGAGTACCCACAGCCATTAACGGATCCTGGAGCTCCGGTATGAAGAACTGTAGAATGCCCGCTGTACATGTCTGAGCTGATCTCCAATCTAAACTAAATGGGAACCTCTCTTACTTTCTAAATGTTTCCATATGGGACAGGGTTTTTATAACCAGCCGTACTACCCAGAAGCAAACCCGGAACAAGCGGATGATGACGAGGACGATGATGAGCCGGGATCCTCGGAAATGTTTGATGAGGAGGCAGTAAGCGCAACCTTTCTCCATTGCTTTGATTTTGGGTTCTCTTGCAATAATGTACTTTTATACCCTTATTGAAAGACTTTATCGAGTTGTAACTGTCTATTTCAGAAGGGTAATGCATATTTAAGCCTCCTTTTTTGTTTTTTTTCCTTTTCAAATCTTTTTCCCGCGGCAGTTCATGAGGCTTCAGGGGAAACGCAACCGGGGCAAAGAGGAAATAAAGTTTCTGGAGATCAAAGGCGATGACCAGTTGAGTGGCAACCAGCAGTGGATGACCAAGAACGTTAGTGAGGAAAAACAAGAGCGCAAGTCCTTCAGCAAGGTGAGTTGTGATGCTAACACATGCTCATCTCCCACCAACATCAGCCTGCACTGGATGTTTTGATAGATGAATCACAAATTAATGATGTTTGATTTAATATTGATTACTTGTAAAAGACTTTGGCCCAATCCCATTTCTACCGTTACCCCTTCCCCTTACCCCTCCCCCTTCAAAACAAGGGGGAGGGGGAAGGGGAAGGGGTAAGGGGTAGAGGGATTGGGCCTTAATATATGCAATTTCAGGAAATGTAATGGAGGGGATTGTTATGAGGTCAGAGTAGATAATTCAGTGAGATTTTTGTACATATTTTATAAAAAAGAAATTGTTCAGAATGCAATGCACAACGCATCAACCACACAAGTCATCCAAATGTATCGCACCCACTACTCCAGGAACATGTCAATCGAACATGCCGATATAACACTTACTATAGAATCGCCATTGCGTGTCAGTAAGCCCAGGTATAACAACATCTAATATCACAATTCTCCTAACCCAATGTCCAAATAGAAACAAATGATACAATCCATTCTTTTAAAACGTGATCGGGCAAAAACCGGCCACTCTCAAAAGTGGTGAGAACATGTCCCCAGTGTAGATAAAAGCTGAAAACGAGTCTCCATTTTTGCAGGGTTTAAATGCTGTAAGGTTTTGTTTTGCTATTATTTTTTGTCAAACATGATTATCAGCTGTAAATGTGTAATTGTTGTCTTATTTGTTTATCTCATCTTATTGACTGTGCATTTCATTGGATAATTTGTTTTCAGAAAAAGGGAGACCAACCTACAGGACAGCAGAGACGAAAGCACCAGATTACATATCTTATTCACCAGGTAAGTCCTTCTGCGCTGCTATTGCTACTGCTGCCACCTTTGAGAGGGATTATGTATACTGGATGGATGGATGGATAGATAGATAGATAGCTAGCTAGATAGCATAGCATAGCAAGTATTGTCAAGATGCAAACCATTTACTTGGACTGTTTTAAAACACTTTGGTATACAGACAGGCGTAAAATTAGGAATTTAAGTATTTACAATTGCAATAAATCTGTTCTAAAGTGATTCGTTTTTATATTCTAAAGAATTTTTTGGAGATTTTTCCTTAGGATCAATTTCACACAGTACTAAATCTTAACCTTTTGAATCCTAACCTTCTGCCTCTTATCTGTAGGCAAAGGAACGGGAGCTGGAATTGAAGAATAATTGGGCCGAAAACAAGCTAACGCGCCGGCAGACCCAGGCAAAATATGGCTTCTGAACAGCTGTATTCTTGACAATCTGGGGCCTGCCGAAGCATTTTTGACAGAAGCATTGACCGTAGATATAAAGCTTTCCAGTGTTTTTTCACCCGAGCAAAGGCGTTCTTCAACTGTTGCTTGAGATGAAATATTTTTCTCATAAAACAGACCTCTCCATTTTTTTCATCTTTGTGTTTAAAATTGTTCATATTGGGATTTTTTAGTTTAACTGTATTCTAGCATAATGTTTGGCTCCTGCATTTCAGCAAAAGCTGTCCTGTGTCTACCCCTTTCCAGCTTCTGATAAGAGTCTAAACATATTTCCTAAGATTAAACAAGTGCTTCATAACTATTCCTCTAGCCAGTAAATGCTAATGTGACACCCTCACCCTAACCCATTCAATTTCCATGAGGTAGTTTAGAATATATCTTTATAATATTTATCATCTACCATTGATCATGCTGATTTAGTCCACTTTAACTCATCCCATAGCATTAGTGACATGTTGCATCTTCAACCTAATTGGTATTAACGTAATAAAGATTATTTTTGCAGGGGATTTTCTTTCCTTTCACTCCCATTTACCACTTAGACACTGACCACTCAATTGTCACATTTGAGCAAAGCAGTATGGGATTTCAGTGCTGATGTTATCATCTCAATGACTTTGGGGCCAGCTTTTATAAACAAACTCAAAAGTTTTGATGAAATTAATAATTTTATAATTGTCAAACCATAATGTACAAGAAAAAAGAATATAAACAAAACAAGTCACACATACCAATGCTGGAACTGGAATACTTTGAATCTGTCTGAGCATGTGTAAGTATCATTTTCTAACCGAATGCCAGTATTTACCCGTTTTACAATTGTGATGCAGCCACTAAGTGGCAATAGAACTGCATGTCCATCTTTACGTTGACAAGGAAATTAGAGAATAAAGATAGCTAGGGGCCGAAGAGTTTTATTTTGTGGTATTCTTTGGTGAGGGCAGACCAAAAGACTTGCTATGAGTTCATAAAGGTAATACTCAAGGCCTTTGGTTTTGAATTTGTAAGTTTTTATTCCTGAAAATAATCAGCCAAGTGAAGAGATTTCTTGGGGATGATTGCAGACATGTTCGGTATAAAGTATAATAAAAAAAATCAAAAAGACACTAAATTGATCTTGCATTCTTTATTCACATCGATGTCCTCAGATCATGATCCATTACTTTTCTATTAACATGATAATCCTCCTTTCTTTTAGTGGACTTTTAATTCACAGGCCATCTTTGGGGTGGTTTTCCGTTGGTGGTCCTGCTTTGCCTCCAGAAGGCGAGGTCCCTGGAGGAGCAGAAGACCCCCCACCAGGAGAGGTCCACACGTCAGAAGCTTCCAACTCTGAAGCGGCCGTTTCAGGTCTAGCCTCCATTGTAATAGAAACGGCATTTTCTTGCCTCGACCTTTTCTGCTCCCTTGCTGATGGGTCTTCGTAGGGCAGAACCGACATTGGGATACGCACAGTGTCTATTCCATTCACCTGAAAAGGAAGAAAAAAATGTCTTGATCCGCGTTTATTTTTGATCCAACTATTGGACTATACTATGACCAACATCCTCTAATGAAACAAGAATTATAAGCACATTTATAATAAAAAAGCAAATCAGACATGCATACAACTTGTCTACACACTATAATGTAGCATTGAGTAAGGTTGTTAAAAGATCCCCGAGATATGTCTTACCGTAACCTCACACCAGTATTCTCCTACATCCTTGATTGGCTCCTCTGGAAGTGTCAACGCATGAAGTGGCACAATAACTCCCAACTGAATAGAAAGGTCACAATTTTGAATAATCCGGCAATTAAAGAAGTATATTTGATCTAATATCACCCTGAAAAGAAATCAGAAATACCTTCCGGGCAAATTGCCTGCAGGCAATCTCTCTGGTGAGTGTATACTCATTCGATGACCATTTATTAATCTTCAACTGTGAAGATTTCAGGAGGTCCACGGTCTGTAAATAAAGAATACTTTTATAGGTCCCACGGCATCAAAATGTCCCTTTCTGAGGTTTTCTAACATCAATATGAGTTCCCCTAGCCTACCTATGCTTCCCCAGTAGCTAGAAATTTTGTTGGGTGTAAAATGAGCAGCAGGTATTCTGATCCGCCGAAGCTCAGACGCGCCGTTTTGGAATTTTCCCTGTATGTCGTCATAAGGGAAGATGCCACCTCCCCTCTCCGTCTTGCCAGCCCAGAGAATTTGGCCCGCCAACGAGACAATGGGCTACGACCGTACGAGCACCACATGTGTGTGTGTGTGTGTGTGTGTGATTACACACACAGTAACCCTTCTTTGTTATTTGGATAACCGCTGTTGGTGTTATGACGCATAACACGTTGGTTCTTTGACGTCTCTGGTATTTCCACAACCAGACTGTAGTTGGGGTTATCTTAGCCAAGGTTGAGAAAGAATTGGGGGAAAGGAACCTTGGCTTTGACTCCCTGAAGTACATGAACTGTGACATGGAGGAGAAAGGGATTGTTGCCCGCGATTGTCTCCCGCTGGAGCCTCGCTTCTGAGGGACTACCGCCTCGGCACTGCCTGCTGCCGAGGCGGTGGTCCCTCTGCAGCAGGCAGCAGGCGTTTGAGACAGGCAGCAGTCGTTTGAGATTCATAATATCGTCTGGAGGCGCACACAGCTTTTGGCCGTGATAATATATATTATATGATATAGATATCTATGCAAGGCTGTACAGTGCGACAGTTTTGATCGCATTTGCTATTAAAATATATAACGTGCGAAGATAAGTCCACTCGCACCAGCGCGAAAGGGTGAGAAGGACCCGTGCCGAAAAAAAAAAAAAGCGTCTTTCTGTACGGCTTTCAATGGCACTGCTAAGCGCGAGTGTGTGGGCGCATGATGGGAGCAATGCATGTAGGCAAATGTATTTCAAATTATAGGCTCGCCAGTACCGCTCAACAACTAAAAATCTACATTTCCCGAACATTTGCACGTTAAGGAAGAGGCTTTGTAACTTCGCGGAAAATTCACTTTTTAAGCAAAACAGAAAAATTAAAAAGGTATTTCTCTGTATTCGGAAGTTCTTCATCAAATAAAGATGGAAACTTGGAAAAAAATCCACGTATGGAAGAGATTGACTCGGCGACCAAAAGCACGGAACCGGCACCTTTGGACGAAGCCGACTCCACCCATGACTCCGTCTCGGCCAACGGGAAAACGTACAGACTTAAGCCCCAGTGGTTAAAAACTTTCAATTGGCTGGTGTACGACCAATCCAAGGAGTCTATGGGCCAGTTTCACAGACATGGATTAAGCCTAGTCCTGGACTAAATGGAATTTTGAATGGAGATTGTCCATTGAAGGTACAATTTAGTCCAGGACTAGGCTTAATCCATGTCTGCGAAACCGGCCCTATGTTTTGTAAATATTGCCTCGAGGCAGGGGAAAGGACATCAGAGGTTAAAAAATAAGTGTTTGTTCAATTTGTAATAATTACTTAATTTTGTTGAATGTGTTCACCACTTCTGGCTGCTGATGTTTAAAAAAAGGCTCTCATAGTCACTTTACTATTTAATATGTTCATTGTCACTTTACTGTTGTTGAATTTGTTCATATTGTGTTACTTTTGTATATACGTCCTATTCTGTTCATATAGTTATATCTGAATAAAATATTTTTTTTGACTATAGTATGTGTGCTACCAAAATTATTTTTGTGCTACTGAATTTTTTTGCTTGCTAGCACCAGTGCTACCATTTTAAAAAGTAAGCGTACAGCCCTGCTATGTATAATATGATATCATTTAGATATAGAGCTCCAAGACTCCCGTCGGAGCACCCGGAGTGTTCTAGAATATTTACAGAACACGGCCAAAGGCTGTGTGCGCCTCGCCATTGCGATATATCGACTGTAAACAAAGCACATGGTACCGTGGCCGCAAGCTGCTCAGGGCCACACCCCCAGCCTCCTCTTTGACCCGCCTCTCTCCTCCACATTTGCATTAAAGCTACAGACACCAAAACGGCGCGTTTAGGGAAAGCTCAATGTGCGACTGGCTCATAGTGGCTGTAATTCTGTACCACGGCTGAATTTCGGGAACGTCTTCAAATACTGTGTTAGGGGCCCACTAATATCTATATTAAAGCATCCATAAAGTAGCATGCCATGGGACCTTTAAGGCAAACGAATAGTGATGACTAGAGACCTCAAAAAACAATGAAAGGATATATGAAAAAGGAGGTAAAACACTTTACAAGTTGTCCTGTGCGTGTTTGGATTCTATCCTCTGGCTTCCCTTCATGCAAAAGCTGTGGATGAAAGATGTTTGAATAAGTTAGAGGCATATTCATAACGTAAACAGGTTCAAATAACACATTGTCATTTTACCAAGTGATTTGAAGCAAGACGAAACGCATACCCGTATCTCCTCTGCGAACATCTGTTTGTTTTCTGGTGATGAATAAACCGCGAGACCTTGAGCCAGCAGTTTATTTCTGCCAACAGATTTTTTCACACACACTGTGTCTCCTCGTCCCCCAAGCTCTGTGAAAAACAAGCACATCGACCATTAACGTCCTTATTGAAAGTTCCTCATAGAATGAGTGACCAGACACATGATCGGCAGCACTTGGGATACATACTTTCAACCGTTTGTGTCAGAATCAGCTCCATGTTCTTCTCTTTCGGCACTAGTTTGGTGTCCTCCACTAATCTGTAAATCCTGTGTCTTCGTGGATGGAGTCTGGGGGCCCGATCTACTGTGGCCAGCGGGACTTGCCACCAACGCTCCACCACAACTGTATTCTATGGGAAAGTATGCATGCACATACTATATACTGTTAGCAATACACACTTCGTTATTATAAACGTGGTACAAGCAACCATCACCACAAGTATTGAGCCCAAGTGGGGACTAAAACGCGTACAGATATTTGTTGACCATTTGGCAGTGCATAAACTTGTGAATTAACTTGCTTCAGCCATTTCTGTGCACCATATTTAAGGATCGGTCAGTTATCAAGCAATGCACGAACCTTGCATGGTGTCTGGGAGAAACACCTGAAATGAGACGTCACTATCTCCTGAAGGACACGGCGACTGGATCCCCACATGCTTACAAGCAAAGACCCGGCCACGTTCACAAATTAATATAAAAGAAACCACTTGGGACTAGATACAAATGTGGTAACAACGCTCTTGAATGTTGTGTAGTTATATGTCTTAATCACACTGCTAGTATTCCGTATAAAAAAAACAACAATGCGACTTTACAGACCGCCGCTGACAGTAATACGACGATATAACGCGCGAGTATCGCAGAAGGACCCTTAACTCGAACAGGCACCTTTGCAAGTGCCTGAAATTATTAACTATTATGTATTTAAAAATACTCATAATTTACACTAATGGTTTATAAATATACTGGATAAATAAATGAAAGGCAATATATTTATTGATTTAATGTTTTGTTTGTTCAATT
>OOFH01112254.1:0-10730 GCA_900323355.1 Merlangius merlangus
AATAGTTGCTATTATTGTTGATACTATTATACTTCATAATACTTCTATTAAGGGCGGATCATACCAGGCTACGATAAACCCATCCTTTGGCATGAGACAAACCTAGAATCTAGTTCTACTTCAAAACAAAATCACATGGGCCCCAAGTCAATATGCTGCGACGGGCAAACTTAATAAACAAACGGCCTACCTTAAATCGATGTCTTGATCACAGGACGTCTTGCAATATTCCACTTTAATCCATACGGTTTAACACACCAACATTGCTAGTAGCAAGCATGTGCTAGTCCAGTCACGGCCCTGAAATGTTGACGCTACTCACTGATTATGCACTTAATCTGGTGATTCATATGACAGGAATGGTCGGTATGGTGACGGGTAGGCCTACCGCATTCGGCCATAGGTTTAGTTGAACTTATTTAATACAATTTTACGGAAAATGGCATTATTTCAAATATGTTGTTTGAGTTTGACAAAAAATCAGGGGGTTGCTCTGGGGTTTCTGAGTAATTGCTTGGAGTTACTATAGCAACGGCAAGCAACCGTTTGGCGCCGCCCCTGAACGCCTTACTAGTACTAGTAGCATGTTCTGACGAAACCAAGGAGGTAGCAGTGTTTCCCACAGGGGGGGGGGGGCGCGGCGCGGCGGCGCAGCGTGGCTAATTGTGTTTTTTTTCGGGCGCATTATTTTGCGCTCCCCCTCTAGATGGCGCTCTAGGCGGCCGCCTAACCCGCCTGTAGGGAAGGCCGCCCCTGCTTGGAGGAATCCACGGTCCCCTCCTTGGTGGGTGGAATCCCGTCACCCACAAAGACCGGTCTCTCCGTGTAGGATCTCCACGGCTGGAACAGCCCCGAATGCGTGGAGAAGCAGGCTATTTAAGCCCTGCTTCTAGCTGCTCCACAGGTGTTGTCCATTTCCTTAATTGGCCCAGGCCGGGTTGCCACACTACGTACATACTCATCATACCTGAAGTAATGTATCTCTCTCATGCCCTCATTCCCAAATCATTGAACACCGGTTATAGGTGACCAACGCCGAGCCTGGTGACCAGAGACAGAGTTATACGGCTCTGGGCCTTCGGACGGGGAGGATCTTTTGTTATCCGACAGATTGATTATTTTAAAGCTATTCAGCTCCATCAGAACGCTGAGATTGGCCATTTGAATGAAGTTTGTGCTCAGATCTAAAACCTCCAGGTCGGGTAAAGACATCAGCGGTTGGATGCCTTGTAAGGTCAGCGATTGGAATACAAAGCCCCGAAGCCTATGCACTTTCAGTGTTTGGAGGACGGAGAATGATTGGTTCAGATTCAAAGAAGCTGGGTATTTCTGCAGTTCGTAGTTGAATGATAGATCCAGCTCCTCTAGGTTGCAGAGGGCTTTTGGAAGGTTAAAGTGGGGCACCTCCCCGGCCAAAAAGTTGGATGAGAGGTCGAGCACCTTCAACTCTGTTAAGTTGGCAAACCATTCCGGAAGCACGGTGGTCAGGGAGTTACTGTGCATGCGTAGGATCTTGAGTTTGGCCAATGTTTGGAACGCATTCTTGTGTATCTTAAGAGAGTTGTTTGGACAGGGATCACAAGGGAAAGGCGCGTTGTAGCACCGGGGACAGTTTCCGCTAATATCCAAGATTTCCAAATTAGTTAAGTTTTTAAAATCTTCCTCTGTGACTTTTCCAATATTGTTGTTATAGATATACAGCTCTCTCAAACTTAAAGGCAGCAGGGATGGTATATAAGACAAATTGTTAGACTTAATAGATAACAATGTCAAATTGCTAAGCTGTAAAAATGCCCCAGCCTCTATGCTATAGGACACATTGCATGGGTTTCGGTAATAACAGTTCTGGCCCAGGTAGATGATCTCGACGTTTGTAATCTCTGAAAGGTTTTCTTTAGAAATGTAGAATATGTTGTTTACTTCAAGACTCAGAAGGCGGAGGTTTGGAGGCAGGCCCCTAGGTATGCCGTCCAGCTGGTTGCCATCCAGGTACAGCGCTTGCAGCTTCTTCAGGTCGCTGAATGTGTCTTCCATAATGGTCAGGCCCTTGGTGCACACACGATCCTTGGGGCCGATCTTCATGGGCACACAGTTGCATCGCATGTCGATCTCCGTGAGGTTCTCCAGACCGCGGAAGGAGGTGGTGTTCAGCTCAGGAATGTGGTTGATGGTGAGCGTGAGGTTGGTGGCGTTCCCTGGGATGCCACTCGGGATGGATGTGAGACTTTTCTCGGTGCAGTCCACCATGACCGCACTGCCATTGCTGGCCAAGCTGACGTTACACGGGAGGGTTTTGGGGTACCATCGCATGGACGTTGACGTGTCAAGACTGAGACGCCTCAGGCTTGGTAGGGAGAGACACAGCAGGATGAAGACACCTCCTTTCTCCTGGATGAAAGGGGAGGAGGAAGATGGGGGGTTCGGGTAGAGTGGGTTGGTATTCAGAGATGCATTACTAGGTCTTCTTCAGAGGATTCTGACTTTACTTGAAACTAATGCACACAACCAGGTACACTGTCAACAGTAAAGGAACCTTCCACTAACATGCTTTCATAGATAATACATGCTTAAGCATTGGCTTGCTAAAATCCACAACCACAAAAAGAACACTCCCACCAATCACCTCAACAACCAATAATGGATTTATGGCCAATAACGTAATAATTTTAATGTAATGAAGCCATTAAAGTAATAAATTGCCAATAATGTAATAAAGTTGTTGAGCCAATAAAATAATAACTTTTTGTTATAACATATTACATTATTGGATGGTAATTACGTTATTGGCCTTGGATTAAAGAAATCTGTTGAAAATGTAATAAGTGATTCAATAATGTAATAACTGAGGTATTTATTATATTTTCAATTTCTGGACAGAAACACTTAATATTAATATTGCATCTTGCAACACATGCTTAAACATCTGGTTGATTTGGATTTGTATGTAACTCTTAGGGTTCCGTTATAGTACTCTGTGTATCCAACTCCGTGACCAGGCAGACGCTTCGACTTCGAGTTCTGCGTTGCAGTTTTCAATATGGTATTGCAATTCACCGCTGGAATGCTAGGGGCTGCGGGGATGAGACATTAGCTGAAAAACCCACAATCTAATACTCTAACAAAATACGAGAGGTCGAGAAGGACTTTGAAAGATTAAGGCTTTATTAAAACTTGAATAATGTCACAAAGAAACCTGAGTTTGTTTGCAAAGAACTTACGCAGAGCCGTGACGTATCCAGTTATATCCCCCATTGTGTGGCTCCCCCTAACATACCCTTGACCAATCACAACGCTCAAAGCTACAGGCATTCCCAATTCCATTTGCATACTTATCTTCCCGCCCCGTATTCCCAGACGTCACACTCAACATCAAAATGACAGTACAAAAGTTACATCTTACACATCTTACAATGTAAATATAATGTCTACAGTTTCTTTTTAATACCAGGCCAATAACGTAATAACCATCCAATAACGTAATACGTTATTCAATTATTGGCAATTAATTACGTTATTGGCTATATTACATTTAAATTATTACGTTATTGGCAGTTATTACTTTATTGGCCGTTATTACATTGTTGGTTACACCGCCCCATCACGCAGCAATATAAACACAGGCACATACCAGTATTTGGTAGGTTGGATATTAAGTAGTATATAATTCATTGACAAACAAAATAACCTTGCATCTGGGGAAGTTGTGCTGGGTTTGAAACTTACCAGGCCCATCGCTGCTGAGAAGTCTCACAATGTGTTCTGCTCTTCAAGAGTGGCTGAGAGGTGTATGGAACAGTAGTGTGCCATGGCGGTTCAACGTGAACATGCAGTGAAAGCAACAGGTGTCTTAGTGTACTCCAGACCAAAAGTTCACTTCCTTATTATTGCAAAACAGAGAGGAGTGTTTGCAGTTTCGTTGCACCCTCCTATGTTCGAAGCGGGCACAGTTGAATACTACCATCCACTTTCCCACTCCCCTCCAAGCAGAGCATAGCTAAGATTTTGTGGACCAGCTGATGAGCTGCTCCGGCGAAGGGGAACTCTGTGGCCTCCCGGCAGCTCAGCTTCGGGAGTACAATCCCTTTCTCTGCGGGACTGCTGACGAGCTCCCCCCGCTGGAACAGCCTTCGGCGGCAGTCTGGAAGAGTAGACATGGAGGAGTAAGGGATTTAACTCCCGGAGCTTAGCTGCCGGACTGCTGCCGAGCTACCCCCGCCGGACTTTCGCCGGAAAGCTTCGCCGGCAGTTCAGCTACCGGAGTACACCGCCGTAGCTGCAGTACTGCTGCCCAACCTTCGGCGGCAGTGCGGCAGTTCAGCTTCCGGAGTACAATCCCTTTCTCCTCCATGTCACGGTTCAGAGACTTCAGAGAGTCAAGGCCAACTTTCCTTTCCCTCAATTCTTCACAACCATGGCCGAGATATCCCCCATTATGAGTCCTTACTTGTTGTGGAAGTACCAGTGACGTCACACGCAGTCTTTATGATTCATAATATCATCTGAGGCGCACATAGCTTTTGGCCGTGATATTAGATATAATATTATATAAATACCCATATATAATATAATATTATATAATATTATATAGATATAGAGTTCCAGGAGTCCGTAAACGGCAACAATCCCTTCTCCTCCATGCTGTGGTTCAATCTGACAGCTCATTGGTCAATGGACAGCAGCTTATTTGCATTAAAGCTACAAACACCAGAAACAGCTCATTCTGAAGGGACTGAAACATAGGGGAATAGCGGTAGGAGAGATTTTTTTTCCTAAAAGCTATTTCCAGCAAACAGCTTCAAAAACATGTTTTCTGGATTTCAAATACTATGTTATCTATTTGGGAAAACACCATAATATGTCTCCTTTAAGTTATTAATTTGTTGGTTATTGACAACAGTTTGTTTTCACTATTAGAGCCTCTTGTGGTGTAATTGAAATAATAAAAAAAGAAACATAACGGGATAAGAGGAAATTTTAACTTAAGCACTTAAAATAATTTCAGCAATAACGACAATACATCAAATACATAACTTAATTGACAAAGGAAGAAAGTTTCTGTGGTATTTAATTTAATTTAAACGTTTAATGAGGTTGCTGACAAAAAAGGGAAGGTACTCATTGATAATATGCAAAGTTTTCATCAAATCTACAGAAACGTCAACAATATCACATTTTTAAACATTGTTTGCAATGATTTGTCTCAAGAGTTTTTGATAGTTTTTTATAATTGATTGAGTACTTTTTGATTTAATAAACACATCAAATATTTCACCCTCTGGAAAGCCACCAAAGGTCATTGATAAAATAACTCCATTTTGCATTGGTGTCGGGAGCTATTGGCCATTTTTTACATATATTCTTTGCAGAAGTCTTTATACAATTATTTAAATTTAAAAGACAACAACAATAAAAAACAAAGCCTGATAACACTATGACCTAAAACTAGTTTAAACATTCAACCCATAAAGAAGACCAGTTCAAAAGCATCACTCAACAAAGATAACAGCAAAAATAGCCTACACAACAATGTCAAGTAAATTTAAGTCACTGAACATAAAAGTAATTCAGAAAAAGAGGAAAACGTCCAAGCTGCAGCTTCAGTCTCTCTCCTGACTGCAGGTGAAGTCCTGAGAGTAAGTGGTGTACATCGTCTTGTTGTCCACCCTGACTACATTCCTGAGGTTCTGCCAAAATGAGGGCTCAGCAGCCGCTGTCCTTGGCCACTCCACAACACTCTCCTTGCACAGCCTCCTCCTCAGACGCAGGAAGTGAGAGTTCTGCAGCACCGGCTCCAACATCAGCACCACGATCACGTCCAGGTTCTCATCCAGGAGCCGCTGGTGGGCCAGGTACATGGCCAAGCGGAACACCCCTGTCTTAGCGTACGCCTTGGTCAGCACAAACAGCGTCTTGCGACTGTAGCGAATGCTCTGGGTGAGGTTGTCGATCAACAGGACGCCAAGGGGCCAGTCCCGCTCCTCCAGACACAAGGGCAAAACCTTCTCCGCCTCCACCTCCAGCTTCACCCTCAGCGTCTCCAGCACCCACCCCAAGACCCAGGGGTCTTTAGTGTCATAGGTCACGAAGACGTCGTACACGTTGTCTTGTGAGGCCGAAGAACAATAGCCCTTCCATTTGGCCTTCAGGTAATGTAGGACGTAGGAGGCGTCCCAGTAGAAGATGTGCGCCACCGTTGCCATCGACATGGTGACAACGATGAAGGACGTCTTGAGAATGGAGATCAGCAGGGCCAGAGTGTTGTTTACACACTGGTCAAAATCTAAATAAACCATCACCTGAGGATGGCCGTAGGACAAGAAGTAGTCGACATCCGTGGTCAGCCTTGGGATGGTGACATTGTGTCTTCAATCCAAAGAATAAAATCCAGTGCATCACATGAGCATTGAAATGAGTTCAAAGATAAGTTTTTAAGGTTGTGTTTAGGTTTTGTTAAGAAGGTAGTCTGGTTGATAACAGTCAGCTTGTTGTGGTTCAGTGAGGGGGTTTTAAGTTGTAGGGCGCCCTCTAAAAATCCATTTGAGAGTTGTGCAATTTTGATTATGAGCCAGATTCAGAGTTATTAAAGTATTGGAGGTAATGCTTCGTACATCAGTCAATAGGATGGTAACTTAGGTCGAGGGTCAGGAGGTTGTGGAAATCTTCTAGTTTAATCCAATTAAAATCTGAGAGTTTGTTGTGATTTATAAACATGAGATTCCGAGGTAACGAATTGTAAACCTTATCAGGAATTGCAACAATGTTGTTGGAAGAAATTATTAAGTGTTGTTAAATAAGCTCATTTAATGAATCACTCTGTAACCATTTGGTAGTTAAAGTATAAATACAATTATTGGTCATATTTAATATCTCAAGAACAGGCAAATTGTTAACAAAATCTAAATTATGTGCGACCCCATCGGTTTTAAATTAGGGTTATAATATTAGTCCGAATATATGACGGCCATTTTTCCCCTCAAAATAGGTCCGAAAAAGTTGTGCCGTCTTATATTCAGGGTCTAGTATTCAGAGTGCAGCTCTGAATACTAGACCCACATTTAAAGGGAGCCTCGCCGCTCCCTTTAAATGTCAATACACATTCGCGGCCCCAGGTGGCGCTCAAAATTGGTTCCGGGAAGAAGTAGTCCAGCGTCCTTACCAAACAGCCTCTTACCGGTGTTTAAAGACAGCCTGACCATTTAGAGACAAGTGGCTCAAAAGTGGGTCTGGTCAATCAACAACAGCGGAGGACCTATGATGCCAATTTTAAAATAATGGTTGTCAATAAGGCGTCAAGTAACAAATTGTCAATAAGGAGACAAGTAACAACTGCCAAGCTGGCAAGAAGTTCGGAGTCAGAGTGTAATGTAAGAATATGGTGAGCACAAAAACAACGTCTCAAAGATGCCAACAGTCAGCGCAAATCCTACCGTGGTCCTCAAAGTGGTCGTTTCAGTGAGGTTGACCGGAGGGTTTTTGAATACGTCAGGGAAAACGCGCTTTGGGAGGAGCCGGTGGAAGCGGAGCAGCTGGGGAGCGATGACAGCGAGAGTGAACACAGCGAGGCAGAGAGTGAACACAGCGGGACAGAGGACGGTGTGAGGGATAGAGAGACATCGAGAGTGAACACAGAGGGGCAGGGGACGGTGTGAGGGATAGAGAGACATCGAGAGTGAACACAGCGGGACAGAGGACGGTGTGAGGGATAGAGAGACATCGAGAGTGAACACAGCGGGACAGAGGACGGTGTGAGGGATAGAGAGACATCGAGAGTGAACACAGAGGGGCAGGGGACGGTATGAGGGATAGAGAGACAGCGAGAGCGAACACAGAGGGGCAGAGGACGGTGTGAGGGATAGAGAGACATCGGAGGAGAACTTTGGTGAATTTTAGTTAAGTTTAGTTAAATATGTGGCCTGTATTTTCTCTGTTATTTAAAAATGTTCCCAATGTTGCTTCATTACTGCTTGATATTAATTTTGAATCATACTGTACATATTTTGCCTTGAAAGTGCCGTGGCCTTTACTGGCATTATTATTATTATCATTAATATAACAAGTGTTTAATTCACTGTTTTTAATATTGTTATTTTAAAATTAAATTAAGTTCTTTGTTCTGCATGTTTATTTTGAAAAACGGGGGGTCGTCTTATATTCTGACCAATACAGTAGTTGTTATTGAAATTGATGTCCAATACCTTTAGCTTATGAAGATCTTGGAATGTATTGCTATGGGCCAAGTCAATCTTATTAAATGACAGATCCAGATATGTCAGATTAGGCAACATCACAAATTCTGTCCCATGTAATGCACCTGAAAACCCATTTCTGGAAAGGGTAAGGCATGAGATATTATCATAACCTTCAAATTGCTCCGGAGTAATGAAGAAAAGATTATTTGAGCTAAAACTCAGCCCACGACCTGCATTCATACACTCTTGATAAGCTAAACTTTCACCAGGATCGTACCTGTTGTACATCAGGTGTGGTGAAGAAATCAGTTTGGCTTTTCCAACACTTCAGTTCACCCCGAATGGCATTTTGTAAAATATTGAATGATAGCAAGAGTTGTGTCACTGGTGGTGGTGAGTTAGGTCCCCCCCCTTCACTGTAAGCATCTTTGGGTCATTGAAAAGCGCCATGTAAATATAATGAATTATTATTATTTAACAATAATTCATTGAATTTATATTGCGCTTTTTTTCTGGGAGCTCAAAGTGCTTACCGTGAAGGGGGGGAACCACCACCAGTGTGTATCACCCACTTGGGTGATGCACGGCAGCCAATCAGGGGCCAGATTGAATGAGCCTGGTTGGGCAGTTTTAGCCCAACCAGGCTATTAAGAGTGTTGTCAGATCTTGGAGACTTTGTTCTGTCAGGGAATTGCCTGCTAAGTTTAACTTATTTAGTTGGGTAAGGTTAGTAAACGCCTTAGGGTGTATTCCAAGAGAAATATTGGGGTAAGGTACACAGGGATCTTTGGCAGTTTCAATGTATTGTCAGTTCATTTAAGTGATGGAGCACTTTAAAGTCCTCTTCAGAAATGTAATGTATTTGGTTGTCAATAATTGATAGGTATGTTAGCGTTGTTGGTAGACCATTTGGAACGTGTTTTAAATATTTGGAGGAAAGATCCAGAAACTTGAGCTTCGTCAAAACTGCAAAAGTGTTATCTGAAATGTTCATTGGCTTGGAGCAATTATAGCTAAACTAGCAGTTTCTTTGCAAGAATAGATTTTTCACATTTGTCATACCAGCAAAGCTGTCCTTCTTTAGCACCAGGAAGCTGTTATTGTTTAGCCGAATCGTTGTCAGACTTGGAGTAAGATCTCCGGGGATATGAGTCAGATGATAGTTGCTTAATTCCAATGATAGCAGCTTTGTTCGATTTTTGAAAGCATACTCTTTGATGTCGGCATTCTGCAGGCCAAGCATTTTCGCGTTGTAAAGATTAAGTTCAGTGAGATTTTCCAGATGAGAAAACGCATTCCCTGGTATTTGCTGAAGATCGTTTTTTGATATATTAACTACAGTGACATGGTTATCCAGCCAGGTACTTCTTAACGTTTTTTCGCTTCACAGTCAAACACTAGTCCAGTGACATCACATGGAAACATACAATTTTTACTGGGTGGGAACATGCAGTATGACTCCCTTGATGTAAAAACAGAAGTAGTCGACCTACAAGGTAAGAACAGTAGATAAGGGTATTCTGTAGATAACATGAAGCAGAAAAATTATTCAGTTAAAGAAATGTATTATCATTTTCAACCACCTTTTATGCGGGCTACACGCACGTACGCACGTGCAAACAGACACACACACACACACACACACACACAGACACACACACATTATGGTGTATTCGGACGATACAAATATTGGAAGAGATTAATTATGCCTTTCTTTAGTCTATACAAAGCACATAAAATAATTAATGAATTTATGATCAAAAATACAAATAAAAAATAATAACAAATATTCCCATAGCTCTGAAGTGTAACTTTAATTCATGGTTATATGTTATTATATTTAGAAAAAAATAATTAAAACTTGAATGAGACATGGAATATATTTTTAACAAATATGAAAATATAGAAAAATGTATCACAAAGATATAGATTTAGCGAGTATACTGTATATGAGCCACTTTTTTAATGAATGTTTCAATAAATCACCATAATGTATGTGGTGAACCCGCAAGATATAATTTTTAAAAAGTCGTTAAATGTCAATTCAATAGGACTTGATAATAGCTGTATTCTCTTGTGGGTGAAGTGAACACACTTAATCAGACTGCAGCAGCTTCATCGGAATAGAACCATCAACAAATTGCGTAAGGAAGCTTTTTTTACTTCACTTTTTTTGGTACATTGATTGTTCATGGTTGGAATGGTTGGAAATGCTGATTTGATGTAGGCCTACTCTATTTTTATTTTTTATACATTTGATCCGAAATTGAGTTACAGCGTCTCCCTGAACATGTCACTGTACTGCTTGTTACTCTCTGTAGCTAGCACGCTTCTGAGGCCAAACCAAAAGTATGGCTGAGCCTGAGGATTGGTCGGCCACTCCATGACCGACCTTCTGTACAGTCTCTTCCTGAGTCTCAGGTACTTTGAGTTACTCGCTGCCTTCTCCAGAAAGATCAGCACGATGACGTCGTTCTTCTCATCCATGAGCCGCTGGTGCGCCATGTAGAACGCCGTCTTGAAGTTCCCGCTCTTCATGTC
>OOFH01112256.1:0-10508 GCA_900323355.1 Merlangius merlangus
TGCTTCCTGCGAAGGCAGCTCATGCACACGCCAGGAGGCCTGGACCTGCTCTCCTCTGTGGGACCCAGTAGAGAGACCTCCGTCTCTGCCGCTCCTCCTCCTCCTCCTTCTCCTTCCTCGTCTCTCCATGGTCTCCGGCACCAAGAGCATCAGGGGGAGCCTCTCCTCCTGGCCCGGAGAGACTTCACCTCCTCCTCCTCCATCATCTCCTCCAGCATCTCCTCCACCCACAGACCCACAGGCAGCAGCAATTCTCTGATCTGGAGGCCCTGGTAGAAGGGACGCTCTACAGCGGTAGAACCAGACCCACAACTTCAAGAATGGTCCCTCTTTGTGGGGGAGGACATCAACTTTTCCAGGCCCCCTTCTTCCATGGTGGGTCACTTTATGGTACATCATATTGATGGGAAAAAAGTAGCAATAATGTTGTACAGTGAGGCTGTGTATAGCTTTGCCTTGTAGGAAATATTTATTTCCCTTCTGAGATCATTCCCTGATCATTTAACAGGGCAGTGTCGCTGTATCCTCTATGAGAATATCCTATGTACTGGGGGTTTTACCTCAAGAATGATTGTAAGAACTGTGAGGCTTTATGCTACATGAGAATGATATTATATTAAAGCAGCCAAGTCCTTTGTTCAGGATTATAGGATATTTGTGGTCCAAATATATGTGGTTTAAGTTGTTAAGTTGCTATGCAATTTCAATGTATGTCAAATTGTATCTCAAGGTAGGAAGAGGTTAGTGACTGTCGATGGCTGTTTGCGTTGGGACAGATCTGCCTTTCATAAAGGTGCATGGTGTTTGACAGACGTCAACAGGCTGTAGTTTGCTTTTGCAGCAAAATTGGTTGTTTTATATGACAAAATTATAGTACTGTGTATTGTTGGTGTTTGTGATATTCACTGCTATTGTAATATATTATTCAATGTTTTGAAAAATAAAATAACGTTCAAAATATCCTCCTATGTATTCTGTCTGGTCCTCTCACACAGACATGAATTAGCGTTCAGAGCAAATCTCCATGCGGAAGAGTTTTAACATCAAATGTGAAGCCCAGCCACACATTCCCAATACACACAACAAATCAGTGTTGTTGTTGATGTTGATTAGGGCAGTTTGCATGTACCTTTAAATGACTAATCCGTACAGTCACATGCTAAGCCAAGTGTCCTGGATGTTAGGGTCCCCATCATCTAGGAGTGAATCGTCCCGGGCCTGGTCAGTTTTAAGGGTGTTCGACAACCGAACCAAAGGGTTCTGTGTTTAAACCCTGATCTTTACAATCTACCTGTAGGCACCTTTGAGAATAGTCTCTACCTGCTCATTAAAGGTGACATATTATACCACCAGGTGTGAGTGGATTAGCTGCAACGAGCCATTTGGAAATCTGCCTTTAGTGACATCACTAGTGGGCGTGTCCAACTAGATGTGTTCTGGATAGAGGAGGCTACCAGCCTACCCAGTGGACTGTAACAAACGTTGCTCATCTATCCGTCAAACATCAAGGTGGACACGCCCCCTCAAAACAGCTTGTAACGGCTAATCACACTCACACCTGGTGGTATAATATGTCACATTTAATGACATGTATCTTACTAAATTCAAAAGTTGTTTTGGACACACATGTCTCCTCAATGACTTACATGTGAATAAGAAGGTGATTGTATTCGTTTTTCATGTTCCGGCTGCCTACTGCTGACGTTCCAACAGTTTCTACTGGTTGTAATGCCTGTACCTACTGGAGGCCAACCAATCAGATAGCCACCTTGATCTAAGTTGAGGACAAACAGTACAAGAACAAAACATCTTTACACTGTCACTAGAATGTATTTTGCCATAATAAAAAATAGTTGCTTGCTACATGTAGGCATAACTGATAACTGATAACATTTGGTAATTTTTGTTCCCTAAATGTACTATGTTCAATCTCAAAGCGAAGTCATAGGTGTTTTCAGTGATTGTATCTTTATTGGTAATTGTCATACAAAAGTACATTTGAGGTTTAAGAGTATAAAGGTGATCACACACTCTCCCACACACACGCACACACACACACACACACACACACACACACACACGAGAAATATTCTCCAAAAGTACCTAGCAATATTCATAATCATAAACTGATTACACTGTTACAACAACAGAGTCTAACGAGATGAACTCCACTGGAGTAAGCAATCGCTGAACACTAAAAGCTCCCGACGATACGCAAGAAAGCTCTCCACTTAACAATAAAAGCACCAGTTCTTCGATGCCAGTAAGAAGCATCACAATTTCAGCTCAAAGCAGGAGCACCTTCCAAAAAATGTAAAAGTCAGCCTTAAACTTTCAACAACAATAATTGCTACTTGGTTCCATCAATGTGATGATAACGTGATGAAGATTCATCTCAAGAGGGGTTTCAAACGCAGATCTCCTCCCCCACGAAGAGAGACCATTCTTGAGGTTGTGGGTCTGGTTCTACTGCTGTAGATCGTCTCTACTACCAGGGCCTCCAGACAAGAGACTTGCTGCTGCCTGTGGGTCTGTGGGTGGAGGAGATGCTGGAGGAGATGATGGAGGAGGAGGAGGTGAAGTCTCTCTGGGCCAGGAGGAGAGGCTCCCCCTGATGTTCTTGGTGCCGGAGACCATGGAGAGACGAGGAAGGAGAAGGAGGAGGAGGAGGAGCGGCAGAGACAGAGGTCTCTCTACTGGGTCCCACAGAGGAGAGCAGGTCCAGGCCTCCGGGCGTGTGCATGAGCTGCCTTCGCAGGAAGCAGACGGTCATCTCCAGGACGTCAGCCTTCTCCAGCTTGGCGTTGGGCTCCTGCTGGTGGAGCTCCTTCTCCAGGAGGAGCTTGAGCTGGTCGATGCAGGTGTTGATGCGGTCCCGTCGCATCTTCTCCACCCTGGGCTTCCTCAACTGCTGAGAGAAAGGAGATGGAGGTGAGCCGCGGTGTGTAGATACAGTACAAGAAGATCTGGTCCTAGGTTTAGAAAGTGATTACACCCTAACGGAGTGCCACTACTTACTCTGAGGTTGTCTTCCCCAGGAGAGCGGCCGGGGTGCACAGAGTTGTAGCTGAAGCAGGGAGCCATGGAGGTGTTGTCACGGGGCAGGTTCTCCGAGGTCTGAGGGCTGAGGACTGATGCTCGAGCCTCCTCTCTTTATAGGACGGGGACATCAGCATTACCACCTCTGCATGTGTCTCTGCTCCGGCTCCCGTTCCCACACTCGGAGGACACCAGAGGGACCACAAACACAGCAATCAAGAGGAGCAGATCCATATCTCTCTCTCCCCGTCTCTCACTCTCTTTCTCTTACCGTCTCTCACTGTCTCTCTATCTCTCTCTCTCTCTTGGTGTTCACAAGGTGAGCGGCACAGATAAAAACAGAAACCCCATCATGGTGATCATTCATCAGGTGGGGATCAAATAGAGGTGGTGGACTGCATGTCTTATCAGGTACAGTGCAGATACTGCGTCCTTATCTCCCTCAGCCCACTTGAACCAGAGCTCCAGAGCCTGAATGAGGGACAGCACCCTGGGGGGTTGAGATGAGGGGCATCAGGTGGTGATGGTGGGGCTAAATCATTCCTGTGTGAATCCCATTAGGACAAGCCGGGGCCCAGGAAGCAGTGCCTAATGAAAGATGAACCCAGATAAGGAACCCTTTACATTTATGTACACCCTTTGGGTGATGGCGTCATAATAGAGTATTTATTGCAGAACATTTGCCTCAGGAAATATCACATTTCACATATGTTGATTTTTCTTATTTTTCTTTATGTATTTATTTTCTCTTAAATGTATAATTTATATTATTTTCCACTGCAGACAATTGGGACGTGACAAATGGGATTTTCTAAGTCTGTTAAGGAAAAGCTCACTTTTTTAAAAAAACAACAATTAATTAATTAATAAAAAATGGTACACTAATTTTGTGACAATTACAAGGCTTGTAGATAAGTCAGGTATGGAAAAGGTCACTATTTTTTTTTACAATTATTTAATTAATTGAAAATGGTATACTAATCAGTGACAAATACAAGGCTTGGAGATAAGTCAGGTATGGAAAAGGTCACTATTTTTTTTTACGATTATTTAATTAATTAAAAATGTTAGACTAATCAGTAACAAATACAAGGCTTGTAGATGAAACCCAGATACAAAGCTCATACAAACCCTGACCGCTTTCCCATTGGCAGTCGCCGTGCCTTTGTGGGTGATCGCCATGAGGCTCAGTCAACCATCTATTTCGCCAATAGCACGCTTGTATTGTTCACTAAGGGTTTTAGGCTGAGGGTGGCTGGAGAGACTGTGGGAAAGTCAAGCAAGGAGTATACTCACACCGTGCCCGGTCAGCCGGGCTGACCTGTTGACCTCCACAACACAATCCTATATCCACCCCAACCCCCCCCACGAGAAGCACTCTGGGGTTGGTGTGTCTGTGTGTATGTGTTTTATATGTTTATAAACAAACAAACATTAAGGTAAAATAATAGTCCAATTCATACATTTATTAGATAAGGAAGGAGGTATTACAAGTCTAATTTCCTCTGATGTTCCTACAAAAGAAAAATTACACATCGGAAAATAATGTGAACACTTTTCCCTATTATAGATTATTTTCATCCAAAACCATATACAGTGCATTCATAAACACAACATTAAGGGATTAGGCATCTTGCTCAAGGATGCCTGCAGGTATACCTGTGGGTTCGAAACCCACAACCTATTGTCTATAGCTATAACCACTAATCCACCCCCACTGTGATTAACTATTCACTTCATGTTTGTGAGGCGCTTGTTAAAGTTCTGTTTGCGATCACTACCGTAGCTGTAGATTGAGGGGTTTAGCACTTTTGAAACACACTCTAATCATTGCTTATTCATGGTGTACATCTGGATGCAGTTCTGGAAATGGGCGGAGGTGTTCATCTGCGGTCTGAATATGATGATGTACACCTTGGGCAGGAAGTAGCCGCCGAAGACGCCCAGCACGCTGGACAGTATGGCGAAGACGTTGACCGCCATGGTGAAGGCGTCGTGGCTGATGAGGTAGAGCGTGAAGTAGCAGATCCAGCTGATCATGTACACCACCAGGCTGAAGGCCACGCACTTGGCCTCGTTGTAGTTGGCCGGCAGGTCCTTGCCCATGTAGCTGAGGGTGAAGCACAGGCCGCTGAGCAGCGAGGCGCATGCCAGCTCCACCCAGGAGCCCGCCGAGAGCGTGTGGCTGCACTCCAGCACGATGCTGTCAGGGTAGAAGCGCAGGTCGGCCGAGGGCTCGGGTGGGTCCACCGCCACGCGCAGTACCGAGACGCACAGCACGGCGGCCGACACCGCCAGGATGGTGTACTCGGGCCCGTGGTTCTTGGCCCAGCGGTCGTACAGCATGGGCAGCCGTGACGCAAACTTGAAGATGCAGACCACCTGGAAGGCGCGGACCGTAACGCAGGCTAGGCACACGGCGAAGCTGACCACGAACAGAGGCTGCTTGAGGAGGCAGCCCGGCCGGGTGGGGAGGCCGAAGTGGCACAGGGCGCTGGCCGCAGCCGCTGTCAGCGACGCTAGCATCACGATGCAGGTGCGGCCACCCGCCGACTTGACCACCGGGGTGTCGAGGTGGAGCAGCAGGATGACGGCCGAGCCCGTGGTCAGCAGCAGAGTGGCGGCCAGCAGGAGGAGCAGGGCGACAGAGAGGGGGGCGTCCCAGGCCAGGAACAACAGGGTCCTTTGTAGACACTTCTCGCTCTTCGGGGGCGCCCACTCCCTTTCAGGGCAGGGCTGACAACTGGAGGCTCCTGGGGAGGAGGAAAGTGAAAGTTAAGGATTGGAGTTGTGGTGGTGTCTCGCAATATTTTTCAGTTAAAAATTCTAACCCATACTGCAACTGCAATGACCGTTGATTCAGTGTATGACACGTTGTAATGGCGCCGTCTGCTGGTGAAAACCGCGCATGCGTGCATTGTTATTAATGCACATATAACCGCATGTACAATTGTCTCAATCTGTCCATACTTCTTCTTGCAACATTAAATAACACCGGCTCTTGTTCCACATATAGTGATATAATGTCTACTCATTGCACTCCTGCATGACACTTATTTTACCAGATTTGTTAAGGAATGTAGCAGCGGGACAGGCCAGGCAGTCGAAGCAGCACTTGTGTTGTCCAGTCTGCAGTCTTCGATGGCCGAAATCACAGTCTGGGGAGCACATGGAATGGGGAACCTGGAGGAAACCACCGGGAAACATCGGTTTCACTGATTCTGTAGGGTGTTTGCAGGGTTCTCAACCTGCGGTCACCTGATATGCAAATAGAGTGTCCGACGCTGAGATCGCGTCAGACAAAATTATAGGCCTAATTTTTGGTTTGAAAGTGTCATTTAAAATGTTTAAAAGGCCTCTGTATAATTGAACAGAATGCCTAATGAATCATTCCTACACAAACTAATAACGACTCAAAAAGGGTTCACTGGGACACGGATTACCCGCAGATGTTAATTGGGTTAAAACAATACTCGGAGAGAAGATGCATGGCATGTATGAGGGTCAATGGCCAACCTATAAACGGGACCATAGATAAAAAAAAATGTCCGGGGAACTACTGAATTAGACTGAATTCATATTATAGATTTTTATTTAATGTTACATCACATAACACCTGTCCATCCGGCCCTGCTGATGTGGCGTCCGCAGGAAGGGACCACTCGATCAGAGAGGTGTTCACTGTCAGCGAGCTGGGATAAGGGGTGTAGGTGCCCACTTCTTTGACAATCCACTGACTTCCTCTCCAAATCCAGGCCACGATGTCATATCCTGTGGGCGGGTCTCCGTTCTCATCAAAGTACATGGATGAGTTGCCCACGCTGAACCTGACCTTCTTAAGCAGTGGCAGGAGCTGATTGGGAACGGAAAAAGGTTAATGTACAAAATGATTGATGAACAGGCTGATGCATCCTAGCCTAACCCTAGCTGTGGGAGTTTCCAACCAGATGTATGATAGATAACTACACTACCGTACCAGCCTACCCAGTGGACACTTACCACCGGTACAATGGGCTGTTCTGTCAACATACATCTTAGGTGGACTCTCCCAAGTGTGACATCCCCACACATTTTTTTTGAAAGGGCTTGGATGGCCTCTTCTGGTAAACCAGAGGCCGGTTATCCATTCATCATTCATTGTGTATTCAGTATTAGGTTTCCCTTGTACTAACCAACCGTGCGCTTTTCATCTCACACGCTCCAGCTCACCTGCCAGGGGTTAATGGTCCTCGCTTGGCACCCTCCGACGTCGCACCCTAGCGTTTGGTGCAGCGCATGAGCCACCGCATACACCGCCCTGTACACGTTGAAGGAGGACGCAAAGTCGTAGGAGTCCATCGGGTGATAACTGGCCGCCAGGACGTACCCGTCGGAGGTCTGGAGGCACTCGCCCAGAGGGCCGAGCGGAAGCTTGGAGAATTCACTGCGGTCGACATGCCTCGACATCTCCTGCATTTTCCTCTCGAACCCCCCGAAGCCAGGAATAGCCTTGAACTTGACCGACATTCCCAGGAAGGTGCCGAGGGTCCTGATACCAGGGATCTCCGCGATGAGGGTGGAGGCGATCCAGTCCTCACTGCCGAGCCAGATTTTCCCCGTCACGTTGCGCTCCACCAACAACGGGAAGAAGCCCTGGAGTCGGGACTTGCTGGAGAACAGGACGATGGTTTTGACGTTGGTCCTCAGGATGGCGTCCACCATGTTCCTCAGCATCTGGGTGTTGGCGGCCGTGCGTCGGGGAAGCGCGGATTGGTAGGCGATACAGATGTCGTGGTAGGCGGACTGTTGGGACAGGCTCTGCATTCCCTGCAGCCCGTAGGCGTTGTCGCTGCCCAGGAGGGCGATCCAGGTCCACCTATAGTGCTTCAGGAGCCGTATCATAGCAGCCACCTGGACCGTGTCGCTGGGAATGGTGCGGAAGAACGACGGGTAGACCGCCTTGTTGCTCAGCATTTCGTTGGATGCTTCGTAGGAGATCTGAAAGATAGTGTCCGGTGATACACGTCATGGGACAGTCATCTTGGTAGATTGAAATGTATACGAAACAAAGCATATGAAAGAAACCCATCCGGTGGTGAAAGATCCAAGTATGAGTTGTAGTGTTTGGAGCAATCCGTTGGGTTGGCTTGATAGCAAGAACTATGTCACAGTGTACATGAGAACTGTGAATCTATGCAAGACTTGAGACAGTTACAACATTTTAGTTATTGTCTTATTAACATAAATAAATGATTCATCTTTTCGTTATTTAAATATTTTTCTAACTATTTAACAAAATGTTAATGCCCTTCATTCATTACTATAAAACCACAAGGTCACAATCGTATCCACTCTCACTACCGTTACAATTCTGAGTGCTGAGTAGAGTCCTAGTAACAACAGGATACCTGAGGCACAAGGTAGGCCCCCAAAAGCACGGCAGTGGGCATGGTCCTGCTGCTGCTGTCCGGCCCGATGACGACCATGGGGTTGTCGTCGGGCGGATTGGAGCCGGGTAGCGGCCGCAGTATCTCCTCCTGGTCCTGCATCACATTCACGCTGGCCAAGACGCCAGCCTGGATGGCGCAGGTGTCGTAGAGGTGGTAGCCGAGCCGTACCCCTGGGAGAAGGTTGGGGTACGGCCCTGTTTGGTTGTTAATCTCCTCCACTGCGAACCTCAGAGCTTGCACGAGGTGGTAGGCATGCTTGTTTTCTGTTCCTCTGGATATAAAAAAACAAGTTTGGAAAGCAATTTAAGTCAATTGATTTGCCCTAAATACACACGCAGATAATGCTGTAAAGGCTGAATGAGTCAATATAAAATATAAAAAAACAAATCAATGTTGTTGTTTACAGTTTGCAGTCTTCCAAGATGGGCCTTTCCCTTTTCGTCCGGATATTGTCGTGGAGCGGAAAGAACCCAGCGAGGTAGTAGTCCCCCTGAAGTTTGAGCATATTTCTCTGGAACTCGGCTCCGGATCCCACCGCAGTCAAGAGGAGCACGAGCCGGCCCCAAAGCGTATCCACAGCCCCAGACATACTGCCTCAGGTCTGGAGCCGGCCAATATAGGTAGGGATTGTTAGGTTATATCTCTGTACCTCCTGGTATTATAGGATGGCGGATGCAAGGATGATGACTGAGAGAAGGATGAGATTGAGATAAGGTAATGGGGCGTGACGAGATACGTCCTTGTTGGTATTTTGCATCTCTGCACGGTTGTTGATTTAAGGTGCAGCTATTTGCATGAGGACATTTGTATCTTTTATTTAAAGTATTAGCTCACAGTGTAATGAGATCAGATGTTCTGTGAAAGTCGAAGAGCGGTGTCTACATATCAAGAACTTGATAAGTGACACACAATGTTCAACAAAGCCAGACTTTGGAGTTTGGTTATTTATTGTCTATCTAAGGAGATCTGGTTTATAATATGTACCTATCTACCTACTTTAAATGTGACTTAGCCACATAAGGTTTGTCATTTGTGAACCAAAATTGTTGTTATAAGATGTCACTCTCAAATGTGTAGTTACTTTATATTATGTAATTTCAAAAGAGGATTCCAGAATCCTCCACGTATGCCAATACAGCCCTAAATAACACAAACCTGTTGAACTTGCATACAATATCCGAAACATGACCTCATGTATTACTACTGGTGCCCTAGCATTTTTTTCTTTTAAGATGTGGCCGTTGTCTATAGCTGACAATGAAACAGCCTTTCCATGACAACTTAACAGACTGCTGCATCATAGCTCCATTCTAGAAAGTGCTGAGCAGAGAGAATCCAGGGTAATGCTATTATAAATTCAGAGTTCAGAGAATTCAAAGTTCACCTCGGCTCTTACCCCTTACCCCTCACCTCTCTTAGGCACTTACTGCATGTTGTACATCCTTGCACCTAAAAATAGCACTTAGCATTGTGTAGCATCTTATTCTAGCTATCTTTATTGTGCCTAACAATTGTCAGTTCCTGCCCCTTAGTTATATGAACATCCTTACTTTTTACAACAGTGAAACATTGTTTCTCTGTCTTCGGACAAATCATGTACTCATTGTATGTCGCTTTGGATAAAAGCGTCTGCTAAATGGCCTAAATGTAAATCGTTGAATTTGCCTTTTGGTGGAGATTTGAGACTCAAATTGACCATGGTTGCGTAAACACACCTGTTTCTCCGGCAGGCGATTTGCCTGGGCTCCACTCAGCCAGGACTAAGCTGGTTTTAGTTGTTTTGACAGAATAATGCCACTTTGCAAACCACGGTGTTACCGAGGCAAATCGGCATGTAAAATGTTCCTTGCGGATGCATCTTGTGCTTCAGCCCAGAATAATGTTGTCAGTGGAAATGTTGCATTTGTTAAGGATGACATTTGGTTGAATAAGAGGTTAATTGAGGCAAGTGTAAGAATACATTGGTTGATTAAGGGAAACTTCACAAACATATACCAAAAGCCATATTGGTATTTATAGGAATCAACACACGCATATACG
>OOFH01112257.1:0-24569 GCA_900323355.1 Merlangius merlangus
ATTATATTATTTTCTTCTTTGCCGACTAGAATTAAAACAAACGGCGGCGCTCGACTCACAGCTTGTTCTGCACAGCACAGGACATGATTGTTCTCCATCGTTGCACCAGTGCAACAGGCCGTGTACCAGGACTCCACACGGTCTACGGCTTTCCCACAGCGACGGAGATGACTGAAGCCCGAGCGAGGGAAATACCCGGGTGGGTATCTTAGACGATGGCTGCTTTCCGTGCATATGGAGTGAAGCAGGTTTGCTGTAGGGCGCGCTGGCGGGAACTCCACATAAGGTTCATTGGGATAGAGCATGGCCCCTGTGGTTGCAAAACACAAAAAAGCATCATCATCATTTGACTATGCTTGTTTTTTAAGACAAAACAAGAGGAATTACAGTCGAGTTTGTTTATGGATTACGAAGTCCATATAGGCCTACCTCCAAATGTGGCTCCATTAAGAGTCAGCAATGCAAAGAACCACAGTCCCATGAGTCCCCCAGTAAGAATCATATTAGTTTGGTCCTGTGATAGTTTAGTCGTCTGGTTGAAGTTCCCAGAATCGAGTTCAGTAAACAGGACACAAACTGCAGGCTATTTATATAAAATAAAATACAAAAAAGTTGTAGGGGATGATCCTATGGGCGTGAAATGCCTTAGAGAAAGCCGGACGGATATAAAAACAATTTGTTTTGTTTGGAGTTTTTTGGTACTGCAAAGGGATTTTCAAAAAGAATAACACGTAGGAGTATCAAGGAGCCAAGCATTCGGCCTTTGGTATTCCTGACCATTACACCAAGACATCTACTCCCACTCTATGGTGTTATCTTTCAGCAGTGCTGAGTTAACTCACTGTTATCACTGCTACAATGCCAGTAACTGACTTAAAGCTAGGGTAGGCAATTTTTTTTATTTTTTTATTTTTTTCATTTTGATGGAGTGGCTTTGGAGAGAGGACTAATGGGAGGGCTGCTGTTTTCTTGTTTGGATACCGTCAAAATCGAGCTTATGGCTGGTTCTCCAAATTGCCTATCTTTAACTCAGTGTTTGAACCTTGTTCAGGGCGAGCATATGGCATACAAAGCAATATTTAACATACATCCTTAACAATGAAATAAGTAATCATATTCCTAAATTACTTCATATCAATCAAGAAGTGTTTTTACACTCCCTTATAATCAAACAATTGGTAGAAGATTAATATTCTGCTGCTACAGAAAATTTGCAATGTAATTTGTATTATATACACCTCGGAATCCAATAATAACGAAAACAATTAATCTCCTTTATTTCCAGATTTGTGTTTTGTGTTTTACACTTTCGATAAGGAGGAACAAAACATTAATAATGTATCCGGCCCTGCATAAATAATGTTAACAATCTTATCACATTTGCTATTCGCTGCGGCCAAGCAATCAGTCAAGTCTCCTTGTTCCAATTCAAAGTCAGCTTTGACTTCTTAAATTATAATAATTTCCTAATATTCATTCTGTTTCCTATAGAACCAATTCATTTATGTTGCTTCTTATTATTGCTATTCTGTTCATTATCATGAATATAATGATTGTTTATGGATATTGTTGTTCCTTAATTATATATATAGTCCCTATACCTTTTCAATGTAATATATAATCTGATAATGGGGTGTAATAGGTGGTAGGTGGACACCTTCATTCTGATTGGCTTATTGCTCATGGCCAAACCAAATAAAGTACATCAATCTTGATGCCTCTTATTCAGAAGTTTTTTTCTCCTGGTTCAGGTAAGTGTGATTTGTTAGTCTAACCCCAAAAACATTTAGAAATGATCTTGAGAGGCACCATTTCTTTCTAAAACATGCTTATAATATAGCTTGTGAATTTCTTGAATGTTTTTAAGGAAATATACTGTACATAGACCTGTGTAATATTTTATAATTAGAATCACAAAGAACGATTCAATACAAAACTATTGACATTATTCACTGTTCCTTACCATATGTTGTGTTGTCTTTATACAATAGGCCTAATATTGTCATCTTATTCTCTTTTGTTAGTTGCAAAAATGAATTTGCCAGTACTATACGTTGCTGTTTCTCTACTCACTGGTAAGTGTTACAAATGGTGAAAGGGAAATGGTTTTCCCTTTCAAAAAACTCCAGAATCATGTATGACTGTTGTTGCCATTCTAATTCATTTCAACTTCATACTTCATGATACTAATTTTGATCTCTTAAGATAGTGCTCAAAATATTTATAGGTTCTCAGCCATTAACGCAATAGTTGCATCACAATTAACCAAATAAATACAGCAGTTACAGTTTTGCCGCTTCCTTTTAACCACCTGTCTGACCAATGTTTTTCTTGTACTTCTTGCAGGGCTCAGCTCTGCCCTGCCCACAGGGAGAGAGTTTGCAACTGCGTTTATGCAAAACATGAACGGTGATACTAATGCCCGTTTCATGATTGAGGTCACCGCCCCTCCGTCCTCTCATGGCAGCACCAATGTGAAGGTCTCTGCCCTGGGTCAGGACTTCCAGAAGGAAGTGGATCCCGGCAAAAGCGTGTCCTTTGCACTGCCTAAGGAAGTGGAGATGAAGGGCAGCAGACGGTTCGATAAGACTGTGGTCGTGGTGGCAAGCCAGGACGTCACTGTGGTCTCCTTGAACTATAAGCAAGACACGGCAGACATATCAGTGGTGTATCCGCTACGGGAATGGGGCACCGATTACTACATATTCACTCCTCCAAGCTTTAACTGGGGCACCTACAAAGAGTTCTCCATCACCAACCACAAGGACCACAACTTGGTAGAGGTTCGTCTCAGGGGGGCCACAAAGTTCCAAGGGAAGCAATACCGGGCAGGCAGCAAGATCTCCCTCCAGCTCGAGCCCTTCGAGAGTGTTCAGATTCAAAGCGAGTGGGATCTGAGCGGCGCTAAGGTGGTTTCCAGGCTGCCGGTGGCTGTATCATCTGGACACAGCTGTGCTGAGAAGTACACATTTTGCAATCACGTCTACGAGCAACTCCTCCCCACAAGGAGCTGGGGAAAGGAATTCATCATTGCGCCACTACCATACCATGATAACCAGAAGAGGCATGACAGTGTATACGTCCAAGCGTCCCAGGCCACTAAAGTCACTATGAATATAGCAGGCAATGTGCAGGGCTTTTCAATATCTGCAGGAGAGACAGCTGAGCTCTACTCTCAATGGCCAAATTCAATATATTTGACGGCTGACAAGGGCATCCAGGTTTTGTTTGAGTTCAATGGCGGTACGGTAGATTCGCAAAAGTATTTCGATCCATTCCTCATGTCCATCCTGCCCACGATTCAGTTCAGCAAATCCTATTCCCTGGAAGGCCAGCAAGACTTTTCCAACTCAGTCATACTGGTGGCAAAGAATGGTGATTTGAAAGATGTACAACTAGACAAGAATGTCCTACCAGCTAGCATGGAGTGGCGTAAAGTGGATGGGAGTGATTATTCTTGGGCTGAGTTAAATTACGGCACAGGGGCCAGCTCTAATCTGATATCTCATCCTACATCTCCAATTGGTGTCTATAGTTTTGGTGTTGCCGTTGCTAACGGCTACGGGTCCCCAGCAACTGGTAATGAAGCAGGTACATAGTTTCTTCTTCTTTTTTACACCAAGACATATGTGTTTAATCAAATTGCATCCATCAATCTTTTTTTATATCTCCGGGGGGGGGAAAATGGTTTTTTTTGTGATGAAAACCATATTGATTTTCATCACAAAATCAATATGGTTCTGCTGCAAATTATATTTTACCTCTTCATTTCATCAGACTGCAAAACCATGAAATGTGAAAAAGACGAACGGTGCGAAATGAGAGGAACAACTCCAATGTGTGTGATGCTGCCCCCTTTGGTGAAGGAAGGTACATGCTGGGCCATGGGCGACCCTCATTACCAGACTTTTGATGGCCACTACTTCAACTTCATGGGAAATTGCACCTACACCATGGCCAAAAACTGTGACATCGACTCAAGCCACCCTGCGTTTGAGGTGGACGCTCAGAATGAGAACCGGGCTGGATCAAAGATCACATACGTTGGCAAGGTTACAATTAAGGTGTACGATTACACCATTATTATCATGCGCTCAGAATTCGGCCTTGTTCGGGTGAGTTACTTTTTTTTCACACCAAAGAGCTGAATCCATCAATAACTTGATCAATGAATCTACCATATATATATATATATTTTTTTTTTTCTAAATTAGCCTAATGTTCGACAATATTATATCGGTTTTAGATGAACTACACATTATGGAACCTCCCCATCTACTTGGACAATGGAAAGGTGAAGCTGTCTCAGAGTGGTATGTCCGTTGTCTTGGAGACAGACTTTGGCCTGGTGGTGCAGTACGACTGGCAGCAGCATCTCGTCATTAGCGTTGCAGGTGACTTTGCCGGCAAGGTGTGTGGCCTGTGTGGGAACTTCAACAGCAAGAAGGACGACGACCAACTCACCCCCTCAGGAAAGTTGGCCGGCAGCGAGCAGGCACTGGGCAAGAGCTGGCGGGTCCCCGGCTTGGCCGAAGATGCATACTGTCACGATGAATGCGTCGGTCAGTGCGAGCACTGCAAAGGCAGCCTGTTTGAGAGTCTGACAGACCGGCTGTTCTGTGGTTTACTCTCTCAAATCATGGACGGACCACTGAGCGAATGCAGCGCTGTCATTGAGCCCAAAATGTACCGTGAGAACTGCCTGTATGACGTGTGCATGGGTGAAGGCAAATGGAACTTCTTCTGTAACACCCTGCAGGTGTACTCTGACGCTTGCCAGAGGTCAGGGGTCAAGATCCATGACTGGAGAAATATTGCACATTGTCGTAAGTAACAGACATGAGATAAGACTATCATCATAGTCTTATCATGTTCATTGAATACGCTGGATCATAGTTAGTAGATAAGAGTCAGTAGATAACTTTTGTTTCTTCTCTGTGACCTCACCACCATGCAGCTCACCCCGCATGCCCGGAAAACAGCCACTATGAGTTCTGTGGCAATGCGTGTCAGGCCACATGTGAAGCTCCAGATATTCCTTCAAAATGCAAAGCCAGCTGTTTGGAGACCTGTGTCTGTGACGATGGCTTCCTGCTTAGCGGGACCAAGTGTGTCCCTAAAACTGAGTGTGGCTGCCTGTTCGAGGGTCGCTACGTAGAGGCCGGTGCCTCCTTCTGGTTGGACGATCACTGTATGCAGAGGTGTTTCTGCAACCCGGCCAACAGGCAGATGGAGTGCAACAAGAAGGGCTGTCAAGCCGAGTACGAGTGCAAGGTGGTGGAGGGCCTCATAGGTTGCCATCCATTAACTTATGCTACGTGCAAGGTGTCCGGTGACCCTCACTACCAGACATTTGATGGCCATGTTTACAGCTTCCAGGGCACGTGTGTATATCAGATGGCGGGATTGTGCTCTAAAGCCGCTACGCCTGGATCCCCTGACCTGGAACCCTTTGATGTCCTTGTGCAAAACGATGGCCATGCCAAAAGAGTGGGCTCCAGCACAAAGTTGGTTGAGGTCAACGTCTACGGATATTCTATTGTTCTCAGCAAAGACCACAGGGGTTCAGTCTTGGTGAGCTAAATCATTTTTGTAATTGTATTTAGAGATCCACCTTTATCAACATAGATATCATGCATCTGTTCTTACAACTGTCCCTCTCAATTTATCTTGTGTAGATCAATTCAGAGCTCACCAACCTGCCTGCCAAGCTCAATCAAGGAAATGTAACAGTCAAATTAGTGAGTAGCTCTGCAGAGATCGAAACTGAATTTGGGCTGACGGTGTCCTATGACTGGAGCACTGCAGTTTTTGTCAAAGTCCCTAGCAGCTATGCTAGCGCCATGTGTGGCCTGTGTGGAAACTACAACATGGACTCCAAAGACGATCTGTTGATGAAGAATGGCAGCCAGGCTGCCTCCGCGGAGGAAATGGGAAAGAGCTGGCGGGTTGCAGAGACCCCTGGCTGTGTTGATGGGTGCAAAGACAAGAACCACTGTCCAGACTGTGATTTCACCAAGATAAAGATGTTCGAGAGCAACGCGTTCTGTGGCCTGATCCGTGATCCTAAAGGCCCCTTCCAAAAGTGTCATGCCATTGTGCCCCCTGGTGGCTTCTTTAAGGACTGCGTTGATGACGTTTGCAACAACCGTGGTGACCGCCAGTCCTTCTGTGACAGCCTCCACCTCTATACAATCGCCTGCCAACAAGCAGCCGTTGAGGTGGACCCGTGGAGGACAACCAATTTCTGTCCAAAGTCTGACTTCAAGCACCCCAACAACAGTCACTATGAACACTGTGCCAGCGTATGCCATGTCATTTGTGGCATTGGCTCTCCTCCAACTGGCTGTATGAAGCCTTGCCAGGAGGGATGGGTGTGTAACCTTGGGTTCCTACTCAGCGGAGATGTTTGCGTTCCCATTGAAAAATGCGGCTGTAAGCAAAAAGACAAATACTACAAGCACGGACAGATTTTCTATCCACATGGGCAATGCCAGGAGGAGTGCACTTGCAACGGCACAGTAGGTTCATAGCATGATATTTAGGAAGGAAATTGTATTTCTTGCCAATGGAGGGTAGATAAAAAATATATATATGTAAACGTGCAAATCATATAGGAATACAACAGATGTATACATTAAAGCATGGTGATTTGTTGTCTATCCAGGTGCAATGTCAGAAGTTTTCCTGCGGGGCCCATGAAAAGTGTGAGGTGAAGAATGGCGTTCGATCGTGTCAGCCTGTTGGAGCTGGAGTCTGCTCCATCTCTGGGGACCCTCATTACAACACCTTTGACAAAAGCACCTATGACTTCCAAGGCACGTGCACGTACACCGCAGCTGAAGCCTGCAAATTGAATGGCACAAAGCTCCCATTCTTTTCTGTGGCTGTGGAGAATGAGAGGTGGTATGCCATGTCCAGCAACCCACAAGTCTCTGTTGCCAAACTTTTGGCAGTTACCGTGTATGGCAATATTCTGATACTTCGGGAGAATCAAATTGGAATGATAATGGTCAGTATATAATAATACATGAAATATAATGAACCTGTCTAATCCCAGCTCACTTTCCTTATCAGTATATGTGTGTACAAAGATTGAAATGAGTACACTACATACACCACTACAAGTATAGAGTTTTTAATTAAGTTGAATAATACAGTGTGACATAAACAATCAGTAACATCAATGCAAATACCATAGTTTGTTTTCTGTTTGTTTTTCTCCAGCTCAACGGTATCCTGACCACTATTCCGATTAACCTCAACGAGAAACAAGTGCAGGTTTACCAAGAGGGTTCTTACTATGTCATCCTAACTGACTTCGGCCTGAGGGTGACCTATGACATGATCTACCATATCACTGTCACCGTACCCGGCAACTACAGGGACCACACCTGCGGCCTGTGTGGTAACTTCAATGACCAGAAAGCCGATGATTTCCAGCTGCCAGACGGTAAAGTTACCAAAGACGTGCAGAGCTTCGGGGCTGCCTGGAAGGTGGCCGTGCCTGGAGTGGTATGCGACGATGGATGCAGTGGGGACCTCTGTCCCAAGTGTGATGAAAGCAAGAAGAAAGTGTTCGAGAAGGACTGTGAAGTCCTCACCGATCCCAAAGGTCCCTTCGCTGCGTGCCACAATGTCATAGACCCTGCCTCCTACTTCAGAGACTGTGTCTATGACGTCTGCATGGTGAATGGGGACAGGGCAGTGCTGTGTGACAGCATCGGGGCCTACATGATGGACTGCCAGACCTTTGGTGTACCCAAGCTCAGCTGGAGGACACCTACATTCTGCCGTAAGCATTAATCTCTTTATTTTGAATCATATGCATTCCTAACTGAGCAAATAGTGAACTGGATGATACCATGTTTTCATCTATAGTGATTTTCATTGTTATTCTATTGTCTTTCTAACAAAAGTAAAGACTCTCCGAAATCCCCTAATAACTGTGTAGGATGAATGATGTGCAGGGATGGGGTAGCAACAATTGATTTAGTCTTATCTCTTTCGTAAAATCCTATTTTTTTTCAGTTAAGCTAATAGATAATATATAATCAAATGCATATTTCTCTCTTGTAGCGATGTCCTGTTCTGAAAACAGCCACTACAAGAGCTGTGCTGAAACCTGTGACATGCCATGTCCCGGCCTTTCTGACGTAATTTCCTGCCCTACTACCTGTGCTGAAGGCTGTGCTTGTGACGATGGTCACTACTTCAATGGGACTGGTTGCATTTCCTTGAAGGAATGCAGTTGCTACTTGAATGGGCGTACCTATAAGGTGAATCAGCCAGATTAAGTCATTGCATTATGCAATAGCTATGTGCTAGCTCTAAACAAGTAAATTACAAAATCTGTTTTAAAACAATTGTTGCAAAACAACCTTTGGTTTACAGATTGGCGAGTCTGTGCTTATTGACGACTGTCAGCAGCGATGCACCTGTGCGATGTCGGGCCGTGTCCAGTGCGTAGATGTTCAATGCGGAAGCGCAGAGAAGTGCGAGATCCAAAATGGCCTCCTGGGCTGCTTCCCTCGACGGTGTGTGTTGGAGAACGAAGGCTCCATAACTCTGTTCAACGGGGACACCGGAACCATCAAGCCTACAATGGCAGCATACGAGTTGGTGGAGCTTTGTGACCCCTCAGCCCCCGGGGAATGGTTCCGGGTGGTGGCTAAACTCCAGGAATGCAGCCTGACTGGCTCAAGGACTATAGCCGCCCTCTACGTGTTCTTCAGTGACGTGATGGTTGCTGTGACTGACAAGCATGAGACCTGGGTGGGTTTTATTCAGGTCTAACCTGCGTACACTGAAAAATTATATCGTCTGACCCCCGAGTTAGCTAACGCCCCCTGGTTGCTAATTCCGCAGGTAAATGGACAAAAGGTGACCCTCCCGGCGCTGCTGAGAAAGGACATCTTCATTGACGCCTCAGGGAAAACAATACACCTTGAGAAGAAGGCAGGCTTCAGTCTGTCCTACAGCTGGTCTCAGGGAGCCACGATCACCGTGAGCAACGAGATGGCGGGCAAAGTGTGTGGGGCATGTGGATCGCTATCTTCAAGCGATTACCTGATGATCTCAGAGGAGATGATGCAGGAGTACATGGCTCCGTTCATTGCACAAGACTTCCCCACCTGGTGAGTAATGTATCATGCTATTCTGTTTGGATATTCATTTTGATCTGTCATGCAGGAAACTCACTATATTATCCATGACTCCTTGTAGGTTCAAAGATGCACTTTCTTATAATGTATCACTAAGTATCAAACTAAGGAGATGCAAATTAAAATGTATAAATGTGTGTAATGACCATTGTTTTTCTTTTTCTTTTCAACTTTTTGTCATTCTCTCACCTTACTTTAGTGGCCAGCGAACAATCTCCATGAAAGCCATTCAACCATAACATTGGATTTTCTTTTTTTTGTTGCTTTAAATGTAGATCCTTTCAAAATAATTGAAATTCCATGCATCACAACAATGTAAATCATGTCCAATTATTTTTTTAAATAAAATGTAATTGGAAGGGAGAATTGTGGTTTGGCCTTTTGTTCAAATAATGAAATCTCCCTGAAGCATTTCACTCAAGAAGATCCTGCACACTTTGTCGACCCCATATGAGATTTTCTGAATAAACACTTATAGTATATATAATAAACACTTTATAATAAGGTGCCATAATAAATAGCAAACTAGTCATTACCTAACCCTTTGTTAATATTTGTTAATATCTATTTGGCTCAAGTTAATAGTTTTTTCATCATTAACTAAATATTGGTTGTTTGCATCTAATGTTTTAACAAATAGAAAACAATATTAACTAATATTGTATTAATATTTGTTAATAGTTAACTACTGTTAACTGTTAATTTGCACTAATTAACAGTTATTTCTTACATCTTTTAAATGTTAAATGTTTATTTCAGATTCAGATTCAGAAAGCGTTGTCTGTCGTAACTAGTAAATAGTTCCTAAATATTTCCCTAAATCACTAAAAACGCTTTGTTTTTCCACCAATCAATCTGTATGTTAATGTTTTAACAAATAGAAAACAATATTAACTAATATTGTATTAATATTTGTTAAAAGTTAACTACTGTTAACTGTTAATTTGCACTAATTAACAGTTATTTCTTACATCTTTTAAATGTTAAATGTTTATTTCAGATTCAGATTCAGAAAGCGTTGTCTGTCGTAACTAGTAAATAGTTCCTAAATATTTCCCTAAATCACTAAAAACGCTGCGTATATTTTTTTATCGATAAATACTCGGATCGATATCAATAAATATTAATGATCCCCATCCCTAGTTGTAACAGAAAATTATCTTTGACGTGGCTCGACATGACAATGTACTGATGAGCAGTCATACAACATTGATTTCTGAGAGCACACTGTGTATAGATCTTAAAACAATTAACAACTGTAAAAATGTACAAACTATATGTTAATGTAAAAGTTAATGACATATTATTTAGCTAATTGCTATTAAACTGTGCTTCTGCCTATCCCAATATGAACCACTCCTCATAGAACCCTTACAATAAATTTGGTTAAGCTTAACATATTAGTAATATATAACTATCAGTATGGGGGACCCTTTTTATAAAGTTGGTTAAGCTTAATTAATATATTCGTAATATATAACTATTACGATAGCAAATATTTTACAGTGGGTCTCTCACACTGCAAATGAATGATCTCAGCACCCACTGTTGGGAAGGGGATGAAAACCTCCCCTGGGACGACAGGCGTCGTCTGTACAGGAGGGGAAAAATGTAACGGTGCGGCTGCCCGTTACCACATGCAGTTGATATAAACAGGACTGACACCACGATTCAGAATAACCCTTTTATTGGCACACACGAACATAGCATTCCAAGTTCAACGCACACACGAACATAATATTCCAACGCTTTCATGACGCCACCTGCAACACACAAACATAAAATAGAACATTACGAGAATGCCGTTCATGGGACACAATACAAACATCTCGCCAACAAGGACACGACATTAAAAATACTCACGTTGCAGTTGCGCTGGCTTCGGGGCTCTGGGGGGAGGACCAGACGTGAAGTCCGGAAGAACGTTTGTGCGTTGTGGGTGTGACGTCAGACAGGCAGGGATCAGTGTGTGGGATGAGAGGGGTGTTTGGGGTACTTCGGGAATATTTAAGGTGTCGGAGAAGTTATGTATGCTTATTAGACCAACATGTTTTGAGTAATGTGTTAATATGGTGATATTTTAATCGAAAATTTGTAGTTGTATTGTTAATTGAATTGCAGGTGTGAGGTAGGCCTAGTAGGGTCTGAGGTGCGCTTGTGGCAACACTCTTGGGACAAGGCTAGCCAATGGCTAAATGGAAATGGCAGAGTCGAGGACGTTATTTTTGAGTTTTGCTTATTGACGATATTCGGAAGTATATATATTAATTGAGATTTATTGCTTATAGAGTTTTTTGGTTTATTTCCTGCATGCATTTTTTTTGCCACCTGACGGGCATATTTACTTACGGCTACGGAGAATAAAACAGGTCAACTGCCTTTGCCCAAACCGCTGTCACACTGCCTCAAGTCTTTCCCCCACCGCAAGGCTAGCCAGGCAACAGTCCCCCATACTTATAGTTATATCCTATTAGGCCTACTAATATATTAATTAAGCTTCACCAACTTTATTGTAAGGGTCCTATGAGGAGGGGTTCTGGATAGGCCGATGCAGTTTAATAAAAATTAGTTAAATAATAATCTGTCATTAACTTTTCTATTAACATATAGTTTATAAATAAACATTTAACATTTAAAGGCATACTGTACGATTTCCAGTGATATGCACTTTTTAATATGTTGTTGAAATTGTTTTTTACATCCTGACAGCAATAAATAACTTATGGGCAATGAAAAAGAAGCGAAACAAAAACGAATTCTGTATCGGCTATAAACCTGTTAGAATGCTTACCAATCGGAGACATTGTACCCGAATCTAAAGAACCAATCACAAGCCTGCGCGTTCTCTCCCCTCTGTGTACGAGCCTGAGCCGGCCTGAGCGCGTTCACGGAGGGCAAAGAAAGCGTTGTTGTCATATAGTTAATCAATGATGAAAAAACGATTAACTTGTGCCAAATAGATATTTTAGTAACAATTAACAAATTTGAACAAAGGGTTAGGTAAAGGGTAAAGTTTGCTATTTATTATGGCACCTTATTATAAAGTGTTACCAATTTTCTTTCTGAAAATATGTTTAATCTAATCACTCACTGTCATCCATTCTCAAGGATAAATTATAAAGACTGCATCAAAATCAAAAAAGAAACAGGTCTAATGTAGCAAGTCTGCTATAGTTTAATGTCTTCATGCCGAGTTTGCATATAGCAACTATCCCCCTCTCCGTCTTCTAACATACCCATAGAACGATTAGATTCTCAACTTTTTGTCTCATAACTAAATCATCATAACTTGCTAAACTAAACTAAATTCAAACCCCAAACAAAGTAAGAAGCATGTTACAACAAAAGTTATGTAGGCCTATAGTATAATAATGTAGAACAATAGCATTAAATTTCACATCATGTGATATACACATCCATTAGATTAATTGATTTTATTTGGAGATTCTGCCTAAACATACTTCTTCTAAAATCACTCTATCTTTGCTCTACTTTATTGGCATCGAACATTGACCCAGGTGCTCATCAGATATTGTACTAGGTAATACTCACCCTTAAAAATGAAATTCATTTCATGGTTCCACATTTTGGTACCAGAATTGCATATTATAGCTCTTTTAGTTTTGGAGATCACTTTGGGAATGACATTTTCAGATAAAACTGAAAAGGGCAGAGTGATGAAGAGGTTAAGATCTTTCATTTTATTCAAAGCTCTATCCCCAATTCAGTCAAATAGTTTATACAACTGCCGATAGCACTGGAACTTTTAAGTAAACATGGATCACTAGCAGCTGAAAATAAAAAAAATACTTTAACGATGTAAGCTGTTATATCATCGGAATCACATATGCCACCAAAGCGACTGTCTGTTAGACTCTTATTTCACCGGTTGCAAGATAAATGGAAACATACAGATAAATGTACATGTTACTAAGCAGCTGGCCTGCGGTAATGTGCAGACCTACACAAAGTATCAAACTGGTTGGCAGGAAAATGTTTGAGTTGCTTGGCAACAGTCCAGTCCGAGTCCAGTTGCAGAACTATTTGTGTTGGTGGAGCCAAATAAATGATCGAATAATCAAACAAATGCGTAATCTTTTGATTATGAAAGCAAAATTCCACTCGATGTCGTGTTGTAGGACCTAATACATAATATCAGCAAACTCCCTCTCGTGTGATATGGGTTAAATTGGTTAAATTAAAAAAAAAAAATCACATCGTATAACTGAAATATTCTACAAACAAAGAAATTGGCCAGCACATTCCACTTTTCCTCTCCTGCTACTCACACCACCCACAGCCAAATACGCTTGTTAATTTCATACCAGACAGCCGTTAGAGTGGACAGACCACCATTATTTTGTTTTTTGAATCGTGTGAAAGTCTCCCACCTATTATCTAGGCGGGCCACAATCCTACACATCGCCACTTTAACCGAAATAGAGATCTGAAAATGAATCTCAAAAGCATTATGAGACGAATAAAAAGTACAAACATTGTTTAAAGGGGACATATTATAAAAACAGAACTTTTCCTGGGATTTGGGGTGTTGTTGTGGGTAGATGGTGCTCCCACACGCATACAAACTTTGAAATAAGTCCGTACATGATTTTTTGAGTGATTGATTTCTGGAAGCAGCCCGCCTCCAGCTACCAAACGAGCGAGTCAGTTTCGGCGCCCCCTCCTGCGTAGGAAGGGGGCACATTTAAATATTACCTCCCACTTCCCCACTCCCCTCCAATCAGAGCATCGCTAAGATTTTGTGGCCCAGCAGACTAGCAGCTCCGGTGGGGGGAAGTCGGCGCTAGCCCTGCAGCTAAGCTCCGGGAGTACAATCCCTTTCTCTGGCGCCGAGCTCACCCCGCCGGAGCTGCCGCCGAAGGGAAGTCGGGAGGAGGAGACATGGAGTAGAAAGGGATTGTACTCCTGGAGCTGAACTGCCGGACTGCCACCAAGCTGCCCCAGCCGGAGTTGCTCGTCCGCCGGAGCCGCTAGTCCGCTGGAGTCCACATTACCATGGAGTCCACATTACTATGTTATATTATATTATATAGATATTGAACTCCAGGAGTCAGCAAACGGGAACAATCCCTTCTCCTCCATGCTGTGGTTCAGTCTGACAGCTCATTGGTGAATGGGCAGCAGCTCATTTGCATCAACGCTACAGACACCAGAAACAGCGCATTCTGAAGGGACTGAAACATAGGGGAATAGCATTAGACGATATTTTTTTTTCCATAAAAGCTATTTCTAGCAAACAGCTTCAAAAACATTTTTTCTGGAGCTCAAATACTATGTTTACTTGTTGGGAAAACACCATAATGTTGTGTCTCCTTTAATGCAAAATTTATTGAAGGTAACTTATTCCAAAGCAATAGGTCAATGATATCATATGTTGCACACATATTCCAAATGTTTATTTTTTATAATGCTTTCAAATTTCGTTTTTACAATGTAAACAGTTAATTGCACAGGTTAAGTATTTGTGAGGCCAATAATCGATGGACCTCTTCTTCGCTATTGATGGAGGATCTGGATTGGTTGCGGTTGTAGAATTTTTAACTAAAAAAAAGAAAGTTACAGGTCATAATTAGAGTTATGTTGGAATATGCACATCTTTGTGATGCCAATATTGACTTAAGTATTACAAATTTTCTCTTTGGCTCTGAATTGTCTATGACTACGTGTTTCCGATCTATTTTATGCATCAATTTTATCACTCACCAATCCGGGAAATCAGGAGCCCTCCATTTGTCCGTTTTAACAGCGATGGTGCCTACTCGCAGACCCAGCCTACCTCCTCCATGGAACATTTTGTCGTTCAAAGTCATGAGGCTGCCGCATGCACCACAAACCTGCTCTGCCATCTCACTGCTGATGCTCATTGTGAGGTCATTAAAAGCATTAAAAGACAACTGAAGACTGTTGTCCTTGTCGATTGTGACTGTTTTGCCAGAGACCGTCAGGGCTACGTTGCTCTTTTTGAAACTGCTCTCAGTCATGGCCTTTCCGTTTACCTGCACACAAAGATGGATTGATTACAAATCGCCAGTAAAGGGCTGGTATCTATTATCGGTAAAGTTTCAGAATCTGATCTGTAAAGATACTCACCCAAATGTCATGGTGGTTTGTGATAGTAAACGTCATGTCGGTGAAGTACACATGAACCCCCACAATGGAGTTGACAGCAGGAGTGCCACACATCTCTAACCTTACAACAACCCTAAACCACTGATCTGTCACATTTGGGTTACAGACCTGGATTATATCAAAGGCCCCAGAGTTTAAGAAGATTCCGGCTCCATCAAGCGAGGTGAGAGAACCGTTATCTTCCAAAAGGCATGTTCTGGGGAAACAGCCTCTGGTGCCATTTTGGATTTGGCAGATCTCTGTGTTCTGACAAAGCATGCTCTGGGACACAACTACTCCTGAGGCTTGGCAGGTATGGATTGTATGACAGTCCTCAGATACAATAGATTCCCCAACCTGCAGTAAGATATAGTCAACAAAGTTCCAAATTATTGAATAACTCAGCAAGGACGTTAACAGCGGACCATAAAAGATTAGGAGGCAATGTATTATTCCTTAATGACACACATGATCCATGTGTCACCAAACCTAGGATTTCTTAGCCTAGAATCCCGAAGAATCTCACAAGTTTATGTTTCAAATTCCCTGCAGATAATGTCTAGCTCAGCTCCCATACAAAAAGATTGTTGATTACGCCATCGAGACAGTGTTAAACGAACTGGACGGTAAATTTTCACTTATAGAAGAACAAAAGACTGTACTAAAAAGCTTTGGTTTAGGAGAAAGACGTTTTTTCATTGTTAAGTGCTGCGTCACCCCTTTCGTTGCTATGATTGGTTGTCGGCCTGTCCAGTTGTGTTCAGGGGTATTTTGCTCTTAGCCCAGATGTTCGGTTTGTTATACTCTAAACCTTGAAGCCTATGTTAATTGTTCTCATTAAAAGTCATACAGCATCCTGCTTCCGCCATACAAAACGCTAGCCAAATCAACAGTGGCAAAAATCGGCCCTACCTAATCGGCCTAGGCACCAGGCCTACCTTGTAGGATCTCCCTTCGAAATAGCAGCTACATTGGTCCAAGCTAACACAGCCAGTGCCGTTAAAGTTGTAGCCTGTGTTGCACGCACAGCCCTCAGCACACGTTTCTGGACAGACGACGATGCTTGAGAGGTTCGGGCATGGAGTATCACAAGACTGGCCGCAGACTTGATAGTGGCTGTTTGCAGGGCAGGTGAGGGCTGTATGCAAAGGATATAAATACATAAGAAATAAGCAAAGTCGCCCCTGGTGTCATCACTGGTGAGAATTGATAAATTCATACGAACGAATATAGAAGGCCTATGAATGAAACACATACGGCAAAAAGTAGGGGTTCTCCAGTTTGGAATCTTCACACCAGAGGTCTGGCAGTCCATCATGTAGGCCCCGATGCTGTCACACAGCACTGCCCTGTCCCCATTCACCATGCAGACGTCATAGACACAGTCTCGGAAGTAGGAGGCAGGGTGTATGACATTGTGACACGCAGCGAAGGGACCTTTGGGATCGGTGAGGACTTGACAGTCCTTCTCAAGCACTTCCTTCTTGCTGTCGTCACACTTGGGACAGAGGTCCCCACTGCATCCATCTTCGCACACCACTCCAGGCACGGCCACCTTCCAGGCAGCCCCGAAGCTCTGCACGTCTTTGGTCACTTTACCGTCTGGCAGTGTGAACTCATCTGCTTTATTGTCGTTGAAGTTTCCGCACAGACCGCAGGTGTGGTCCTTATAGTTGCCGGGTACAGTGATGGTGATGTGATAGATCATGTCATAGGTCACCCGCAGGCCGAAGTCAGTTAGGATTACGTAGTTGTAGCCGTCTTGGTAAACCTGTACTTTACCTTCATTAAGATTCAACGGGATGTGAGCTAACATCCCATTTAGCTGAAGAAGAAGAAGATTTTTTACACATTGCTTCTTCTGACCTTCCGTCAATAGTATTTAATATATTTTATATTTATCTAAACACAGAATTCCAAGTGACATACCATAACCATTCCAATCTGGTTCCGTCGAAGAACTAAGAGACTTCCATAAACTTCCACTGCTACAAGTTTAGCGACGGAGACCTGTGGGTTGCTGTTCATGGCATACCACCTCTCATTCTCCACAGCCACAGAGAAGGCTGTCAGCCTTGTGCCATTCAGGTGGCAGGCTTCAGTTGCGGTGTACGTGCACGTGCCTTGGAAGTCATAGGTGCTTTTGTCAAAGGTGTTGTAATGAGGGTCCCCAGAGATAGAGCAGACTCCTGTTCCAACAGGCTGACACGAATGACCACCATCCTTTACCTCACACTTTTCATTGGGCCCGCAGGAAAACTTCTGACATTGTACCTGTACAAATTGGGGTTTAGGGTTTAGTTTCTTAAATTTATTAAGCACGTTTTTTGATATGTACATCAGCATTTGGGGGAAAGAATCTTTGATAAACAATATTAAAAGAAGCTTTTCAGATTCATATACTTCTTACCGTTCCATTACACAGACATTCTTGCTGGCACTGCCCATCAGGGTAAAACACTTGGCCGTACTTGTAGTATTTTCCATTAAACGGACAACCACACTGAGCAGAAGGCACACACTCGTTTCCACTCAAAACAAAACCGTCATTACAGATGCAACCTTCCATGCACTGAGCCCCACAGTGATAAGAAGACTCTGGATTCTGACAGGACTTCTGACATCCAGCACTGCATATCTCATAGTGGCCATTCACTGGACACTGAGCATCTAAAGGCAAAGGATAATAATTTGCACTGTTAAAGCGGTTGTATTCACAGTTTCACAACTGCATGATAAATATCAGTTTAAGGTTTTTCTTACCACACAGTGTATCTGACCTCCAGGGGTATACTTTGGCACCTTTAAGTTGGCATGCTGCCGTGTAGGCAGTCATGGTCTTGCACTGCATGCTGCCTTTTCCCTGATACAGACATACGTCATAAATGCAGTCATTGAGGAACTTGGCAGGGTCTACCACAGAGTGGCAGTCACGGTATGGGCCTGTGGGGTCACTGATGAGTCCACAGAACGTGTTGGTTTTGTACTGGTCTTTCTGGCTGGCGGTACAGCCAGGACATGGACCTGTGCAGCCATTGACACAACCAGGGGTACTAGCAACCTGCCAGCTCTGGCCAAGCTCCTCTGCAGTGGCAGCCTCTTTCCCATTCTTCATCTGCATGTCATCTTTGGGATTAAGGTTGTAATTGCCACATAGACCAATCATGGAGCCCTTGTAAGTGCTGGGAACCTGGACAAATGCCACACTGTTCCAGTCATAGTAGACTTTCAGACCGAAGTCGGCCTTGAGTACAACAAACCAACCGATAGTGTAGAGCTGGAGTTTGGTGCCATTCAGGGCCATTGGGAGGTAAGAAAGCTCACCATTGACCTTAAAAAGACCAAAAGGAAATAAATATTTGTTATTTTCTTTACAAATCCTAACCAAAAACTGAACATAGAGTTGGATGTTTTTTTGTTTACATGTTCAAGTCCTTACCGTAACGAAGCCAGGTTGTTCTTTGCTAATGTTGACAGTGTTGCCGTAGACCGTCACCTCTACCAGATTAACCACAGAGCCTGTCCTCTTATCTTGCCCACTGTTCTGCAGAATAATGCTGAAATTCTCCAGGGTCTTCTGACTGGAGGATACACTGGCCAATTCATAAGTGCAAGTGCCCTGGAAGTTGTAGAGCTCACCATCAAAGGTCACAATGTGGGGGTCACCAGACACCATGCATGTGGCATGGTTCACAGCATAGCAACCTCTAATGCCCTTAACCACCTGACACTGCTGTCCCGTTGGGCAGCTAGTCTTCTCCATGGTCAGCTTCCCTTCGGCCGAGCATGTGAACCGCTCATTGCAAGTATCGCCACCCCAGAAGGAGGCGCCGACCGCCACATACCGGCCTTCGTACAGGCAGCCACACTGGGCCTTGGGGATACATTTGCCGCCACTGAGCACAAACCCATCATTGCAAGTACATGTCTCCACACAGCTGGCTTTGCAGTTGGAGGGAGCAGTGAGGTCTCCACAGGTTGCAGGACAGCTGGAGCCACAGCGCTCGTAGTAGCTGTTCTCTTGGCACTTGGGTGGTGCTAAATACGGATAGCATATTTGTATCAGTTTTTTTTATATGGCTATTAAACAAGATGGAATTAAACATTCCCTGAAAAAAACTATTATTTTTTAAAGGTGACATATTATACCACCAGGTGTGAGTGTGATTAGCCATTACAAGCCGTTTTGAAAATCAGCCTCTTTTGAAATCACAAGTGGACGTGTCCACCTAGATGTGTGCTGGATAGTTTTTTACAGTCCACTGGGAAGGCTGGTCGACTGCTAAACACACTCACACCTGGTGGTATATTATGTCACCTTTAAGATTATATATGCACTGAAGAAGAATGCTTAAGAATGCTATTCTCTGCATTACTCACAGCATTTGTTGGCCTCCCTCCATTTCTGGCCCGGGACTCCAGCTCTCTGACAGGTCTCCGAGTACATTTGCAGAGTGTCACAGTAGTACTGCTTCATTGGGACACCATTACAGAGTTCGAGCATGCAGTTCTGCAGAAATTGCTTGGGGTCAAAGAGACGGGTGCAGGCCTGGAAATCCTTATCCATCACTTGTGACAGAGCGCTACAGATGTTATAGTCTTCCAATTGTTCCACAAAGGTGCGCTTGCAGATTTGACACTGTCCTTTGCAGGTATCCTGACAAGTGGTATCACCGACAACACCAGGAATCCTCCAGCCATTTCCCATATCCTGTTGGTCTTTGGCATACACCCCAGACGGAATGGTGAGGTCGTCGTCCTGCTTGCCGTTAAAGTTGCCACACATGCCACACACCTTGCCTGCAAATTCACTTGGAACTGTGATAGTGAAATACTGCTGCCAGTCATACTGCACCACTAGGCCAAAGTCTGTTGCAACAACTACAGAGAACCCCCTCTGAGACAGAATCACCTTGCCATTGTCCAAGTTGATGGGGAGATTCCAAAGTTGATTGTTTACCTGAAAAAATTATTTGAATGCATGAATTTAAAATGTCATGCATTTTCAAGCAGTTTTTGAGCAGCTGCTACATAATGTCATCATGTGATGATGTTTGAGTTACCACAGCATATGTATTAGTTCACCTACCCGCACAAGGCCAAACTCATTATGGACAATATCAATCGTGGTCCCGTATACACTGATGGTGACCATTCCCACACCTGTGAGGTTTGAATTGGGGATGTTGACGTTCTTTGCGTCCACCTCAAAGGCTGGATGGGTCCCGTCTACATCGCAGTTCTTAGCCATGACATAAGTGCAGTTGCCAATGAAGTTGTACGAATAGCCATCAAAAGTACGGTAATTAGTGTTACCGATAGCCCAGCACAGGCCTTTTTGGTTTGTCACAGTTGCTGGTACTGCATTGCAGAATCCTTAAAGATGTCCATACATTATAGTTTTAGCGTTTGAGAATTTTCATTGGTTGATTACACTGTATGTGTTTTTATTTAAAATATTTTGTTGAATTGTCAGAATTTACAGCTAACTACAGCAAATTGAAGGAAGAAAAATGTAGTACATGATATATTATTGTCTAGTATTAAGATGTAAAGGTAATTCATAGCCTGAACTTTTCATGTTTTCATTTTGCACAATGCAACAATGTAGATTGGATAAGATTACTTACCACTCAACAGTAGAACTGCAAATATAGTCACATAAATCCCCATGGTTTGAACCGAGAATTCCTAAAAAAAATTAAAAAGTCACACACATGTTTGTCATTATTTTTTTTAATTTTTGTTCATTTTATATTAGACAATACAGGAAGAATTGTCCCCACCTGAGCTTGACAACAGGCTAGTGGGGAATCAGGAGCTGAATTATATTCAGCTGGACCTCCTTCAAGGGACCAATCAGGTTATAGTATAAAATGTGCTCTCCCACAAGTTGGTATACACACCTACACATGCCATGCTGTTTCTGATAAATTACTCATACGGCAGATATGGACAATCAAGTCTTTAGTGAACTGATATCAGATCAAAATTAATTCCAGAGATTTTCTGCAATATTTTCCTAACTGCACCTCAAGTTATTATAAACCATAACAGCCATAGCATCAACATTAGTGATTCCTAGACAATACAAAATACCTGGAATAAGTTTTTAAAATGCCATGCCAAACCCTTTAATAACTACAGTACAAATGGTTTTAGCCCAGGGGTGTGCGGTCCAATCTAAAGCCTCTTGACGTGTTGACCTTTGTTGCGGTGTGGCCACCACCCAAGTGAAAAAGTAGAAAGGCGTAGGTTCCTCAAATACAGAATGATTAACGTCTATCGGCTATTGTGGTCAGCCAGACAACAGTGTTTTCCATGGACTGAGCACGTTGTGACTATAATCTCTGTGGCGGGTACCTGCCCTGTTTCATGGCAAAACAAAAAGATGAAGGAGCACTGATAACCCTGATATGTGGCCACTTAGCAGAATATATGGAGTCGAGTTTCCAGCTGTTGTGTAATTTACGCACGCACGCACATGCAAACACACACACCAATCGACACATACACATACACCCACATCGATTTCAGTGGACGGGAGAACTTGCCTTCACAGAAAACTACGACACAGTCCCCGAATGGCCCGATTACATTGTAATATCAGGATATCGATGTGGATGGCTAGGTTCAGACTGATTCTTGTAGCAATACAGAATGTGAGGGCAATTGGATGGTCTCCGGGCTAGGTCACAATTATGGATACTACACAAATCTACAAGCTCATGTTTTAGTTGTTCTGCCATGAGGAGCACCCTACGGGAGTAGCATTGAGGCATTTTCATAAACAACGACGATGGCTACTGCCAATGTGTCCCACGTTTCAATTGCTCTGATTGGTGGGTCTGTAGATCTCCAATTGCGTCTAGAGGCATTTTGGTCTGTGGCGGTTTATATAGCACAGCTTTGAGAGGGAAAATAAGTTCCACACTAATATGTTTTGACAAAACTGGTCTGCCACAGAGCTATGGCTCTGGTATGGTATGTTAGGTCAAGGTCACAATGGTTTTAGGGAAAGGAAGGGTCATTTAATCTGCCCCTTCTGCTTTCCTTTCCGGGGCCCCTTTTCCAACTCACTCTGCAACATTCACAACACATGTTCAAGCCTCCTCTATGACTTCGTCTATCATTAGGGGTCCGAGCAGCGAAGCAGCTTGCCCCCCCCCCCAATCCTGATTAGATCATTATGAACAAGCTGAAAATGACATTCTGTCATTGCCACTCATTGAAGAAACACAACATTGAACAGCACCTGAAATTCATCAGGCAATCAACATTCCGGCTCATTACTTTCCAAGAATCAGTCTGCCAAGACACAGTATGGCATTAGGGGAAATTGTTTGTTAACCATTTTACCTTCATAATTAACTGTCATATTTATATTTCTTCCGTTAGTGTTCTGGACTACAAAGGTTTAATTTCCCCAGAATTTCAAAGATTTTTCCGGTATATGCTTTTAAGAAAGCCCTTAATTCACTTGAGAAATGTGTGCTTGGAAGTATCTGGATGTTGTATGCCTATCAATATACATTTTGACCATGTGAATGAGGCTGCAGTTCAGGTTTATCAGTGGCTCAATAGGATAATGCCCAGTCCCTCCGGAAAAAATGCAGCGTTTTTTTGTGATTGTTGCTGCCAAAAATCCTTGATTATGTGGCACGTTTCCTTACAAAATGTTTGTATGTATCATTAGGGGTGTATCATTACGGGGTGAGATATTTTCTACATTTGAAAAAATAATCTAGTCTGTTCCAGGAATCAGAGTAGCCTACCCAAAATAGTTTTAAATGTGGCAATATATAAAAAGTCGTATTTGTCACTGTAAATAAAATGATTGAGAGAACTCAAGATGGTTTAATTACTATAACATCCTACATCAAAGTAGCCTATATCTTAACCTAGCCTAATGAAAACTTTGTTTGGCCATTTCTCATATTTAAACACTGTTGTAGTTTCAAACACAATAATTTCTTCCCATAATGACAATCAATTGCATGATTAATTACTAAACAATGACCAAAAAACATTTCTATCAACTGTTGGAAGTTAGTTAACATCAAATTTCTTCAGTTATCTTTAACAGGCATCATTTTAATCAAGCAGGTTTAATGGGTAGGGGAGAGCCGGGTCGATTGAAACACGGGACGATTGAAACACAGCGGGTGTGTTCGAAACCGCCTACTTGCTTACTACTCTTACTAACTATGACGTCAAATTGAGTAAGCAGAACGTAGTGAGCGAGTTTTAGGTAAGCGAGTAGTATCCGAATGTCTTCTACTTCCGGAAAGATTCGTTTCTGAATTGGCATACTAGCCTACATACTGCTCGTATACTAATCGTGATGTAAAAGTAGTAAGTAGTATGCAGTACGCGTAAAATGTGTTTTTGCAGTATGCGACAGTTACCCGGATGATGTACTAATCGGACAAAAATTTCAAGTATACATCCGAGCTCACTACGTCGGATACTGTATCCCATAATGCACCGCGCATCCCGCGGATGCGCATACCGTGCCAGTCTGACACGTCAAATTTCGTCACAATTATTTGGTCATGTGACTGTGTAGTACACTGCATGATACTTGTCATACTTGCATACTATACTGCATACTAGGGCGGGGAGTAGTATGTAGTGCACAGTATATACTGCGTCAGTATGCAGTATGTAGTATGTAGTATGGCAATTCAGAATTGTGTAAGCATCGCTAGCTTACTAACTAGACGTACTCAACTGCCCCAGAATGCACTGCGTCTATTCAAAACGCGAAACGCGGGAAAATCAGACAATAGACAAGAAAAATATAAAATAATTAATCATTTTTTAAATAATTGTTTAATAATTGTTTTAACATATCACCGAAAATCCTTAGGTTGACGGTGTACTGTGACGTCAAATGTGACGTTTATATATTTATTCATAATATTTATTAATGGCGCCCGGCCGGTAGGTTATTGACACGTCATTTGATTCACGTCATCTGAGGTGGTTAAGTAAGGACGGTCTTCTGAACGTCGATTACTCAAATGGATTACTCAATCATTATTTAAGGATTCGAGAAGTAAGCCAAATATTTAGTAGGTAGTAAGCAGTAAGCAAGTAGGTGGTTTCGAACACACCCTAGAAGTCGCGTTTACTACCACGGTCCAGAGCTATAGAGAGAGAGAGTTGTGACACGCTATGATCTCGCCGACAGGGTGGTCAGGGTGGTCACGGGCTTTCAATGTTATTCTATGGGACGACAGCAGAGATTTCAATATTGAATTGTAAATATGA
>OOFH01112258.1:0-11951 GCA_900323355.1 Merlangius merlangus
ATGCAGAGCTCAGTTGCGGAACCCCACTAACCCTCCCTGGCACTAACCGGATGTGGGACGGTCGCAGCTCAGCGGGCAGCAAGGTGCTCTATGTGTGTTCTGCCAGCTATTACCCGGAGAGCGGACGGAGCAGCGCTCTTTCAACATGTTCTGAGACAGGAGAGTGGGGACACGTGCCTTTAAACTGCAGAGGTGCCGTGCTCATCACACTTCATTTCTCCTTTTCATGTGTTGTTCGCTTTTGATCCGTTACACACACAGACACACACACACACACAGACACACACACACACACACACACAAACACACTACCCTGTACATTTGAGGTCCTGTAGATAGCAACCACCCGCCGAGGAACAGCTCTCTGCTGGTCAGACCAGAATACTGTTCTCCACTTGAGGACCCGAGAAACAAGACACTTCAGACTTCCTCAGAGGGGCTGAGCACTAAGAAACATGTGGATACACACACACACACACACACACACACACACACACACACACACACACACACACATACACAAACACACACCCTGCTATCTGAGATCCAGCATGCATGTCATTAGGGTTGGGGTTATGATAGGTCTATTGCTCATTGCTGCTGTCCTCATTGCTTAACCCCCATGCAGAGCTCAGTTGCGGAACCCCACTAACCCTCCCTGGCACTAACCGGATGTGGGACGGTCGCAGCTCAGCGGGCAGCAAGGTGCTCTATGTGTGTTCTGCCAGCTATTACCCGGAGAGCGGACAGCGCAGTGCTGTTTCAACATGTTCTGAGACTGGAGAGTGGGGACACGTGCCTTTAAACTGCAGAGGTACTCATACATAGCACACTTTTTCACAAGATGTTCGCTTTAATCCGTCTCTTGTCCCCATAGAAGTACCAAACGCTCCTGTCTGATATTCTCCTTGTAGGTTTAATTGTCAGACATCTGACCTAGATTTTTCAGTGTGTGTTTAGGGGGAAATCCAATGCTCAATAAAGGTATGATTCGATGAAAACTTTCATTGGGAAATCATTCCTCCTTGGTGGGTGCAGTGGAGTCAAACCATCCTGAACAGTAGAGGGCGCAGTGGAGTCAAACCATCCTGACCACTAGAGGGTAGAGTGGAGTCAAACCATCCTGAACAGTAGAGGGCGCAGTGGAGTCAAACCATCCTGAACACTAGAGGGTGCAGTGGAGTCAAACCATCCAGAACACTAGAGGGCCCTCCTGAACTCTTCCACAATGTTGCAGTATAACCTGACATGGGATTCCATTTGCATTATTGATTTGACCATTGTCATGGAAGGGTAATACTATTATTTACCTTTACATTCATACATCCATCACCCTGGACCCCAGCTAGGTGTGGGCCCGCTCCATCGCTGGTCCATGCGGAGGTGGTGTGGTACAACAGTAGCGTGGCCGTGCATCGCTGCATGGACGGATACCGCAGCAGCAGAAGGGGCAGCGTCTCTGTGTGTGGCAACGCTGGGCAGTGGCAGAAGGCAACGCTGAAGTGCACAGGTAAGAGGAAAACCCATGGGAGATATTCAATGCATTGCAGGCATCGTAGTTTACAAGCGTTATGGATGAAATGGTTATATTTCTTTTCATTGGTTTCCTGCTGGAAAGTTGTGGATTGGGGGTCCGATGTCTGTAGCCCACCTGTAGGCCTCCATGAGCAAGAGGCCTGATAACGCTGTGTGGTCATAAAGGCCCATGTGTTCTTTTGTTATCCTGCATAAGTTGAACCAGCTGTGAATGACCTGCGCGTCTTCAATGAAAAGTGTCTGCAGTGGAGGGCAGAGAAGAAGGAGGTAGACAAGGAGATTTATAAGGTAAGACAGCCCATTGGCTGCTGAGGTTTGCATTTCAATTCATATAGTGTCCATTATGTGTTTCTTTGGTTAGCAACAACTGTAAATTATGCTGGTGTATGGTTGGATAAACAAATGGATAATTTGGCTTGTAGCATGGCATGCATGCATTTAGTCAAGAGTCGAGTCCCACTGTGAATATCGACTGTCACATTAGATCTCTGCAGGCTCCAACATCATTTCACTAATGGCCTTCACCATTACCCAATGATCCTTCTTCATCTCACGTAATTATATTCCAATATTTCTCCTTCTCTAACTATTGTCTACCCCCGTTTCACCATATGCTTAACTCTCACTTTTTTAATTTGAACATCTTTCCATAAGAAACAGGGCAGTTTTGGTGAACGTAGTAAGTGCCCTGAGATCTCGAGAGTGAACACTGAACTTAGAATATTGAGCGCATTGTTTTATTCTGCTAAAGTTTGAAGCCCCGCCTAAAGAGGAAGCGTCAGAGCCAATCAGGAGACACTTCCTCTTATCTGACTCATTCAATGGGTGTTAGTGGGGGAACTCTTTCCGGAGCTCAATTCGGTTTCTATGGATACTATCTCCACATATTCGGACGTTAGGCCGAAGCCCTTCGTGTGAGGTCACTTAATCATCACTTAATCAGCACTCCTGTCCCCTAACAGGTGGTGTTCAGAGGCACCAGAGAGTACCAGGGGGCTTTCCGCCATGAGAAGAGGCAACTCCTCCACTCTTGGGCCAAGTGGGTGGAGGTCTGTCTCAGTCTCCTGCCTGCCACCAACTACACCATCTCCGTCACTGCGTTATCCACCAGATTCACTGCCAACATCACCACCAACACCAGCCTGCAAGGTGCTGCTTACCAACCTATGTTGTCTCAGCCTGCCCCTACGGGGGTTAGAAGACTTAGCTAGGTTAGAGTGTTTGCATGCCCTGGCACAAACACAGAGCAGACCCATGATCGCTGGTGGAAGAGGAACCTGATAATCCTATACGACATCTGTTGAAATACACAGGCTGATCTATATAAAGACTACACAGGCTAATATATAGACTTTATATAAATACTATACAGGATGATATATATGAATACTAGACTGGCTGATATATGTATACATATATATATAAATACTACACAGGCTGTATATACTTTAAATAAATAATATACAGGCTATACATACTATATATACTGTATATACCAAACAGACTGATTAACAGATATGAAGTTTGGACATTCAAAGACACAATTGGTCATAATGTGTTTTCCTATAAACAATCTATCTGACTATCCACACTATATTAACCATATTTCTGTTTCTACGGAAGAGGAACAGTAAACCGTGTGGTTCAAGCTTCCATCTGAAGCCAGTGATGATGTTGACAAGTTGTCCGCCCGGTCCACAGTGCCTCAGGCTCCGCTCATCCGCTACCGAGAGCTGGACGCTCCCCCGGCCACCTTGAGGCTCAGGCGTTCAGCTCACACTTTAGACTCCATCAGGTAATAAATATTAAATATATAATGATATAAGAGGACATGCGGCCAGCAACCAGCCTTGTTTGTTTGTTTGTCCGTGTGATGTAAACAGAACATTGCATTTGCTTGTTTGTGTTGCAGTGTGATGTAAACAGAACACTGTTGTTGTTTGTTTGTGTTGCAGTGTGATGTAAACAGAACACTGTTGTTGTTTGTTTGTGTTGCAGTGTGATGTAAACAGAACACTGTTGTTGTTTTTTTGGGTTGCAGTGTGATGTAAACAGAACGCTGTTTTGTTTTTTTTGGGTTGCAGTGTGTACCAGGTGGTCGTGGTGCCTTTAGACGGGACTGTAGTGTTCGACTGCAGATCCCGGGGGATTGCTGGCTCCTCTCAGGGGGGGTCCCTGTCCGGCCAGTACATCACAGGGCAGTTCCCTCTCGGCCACATGAGCGACACGGAGATGATCTTCACCGTCGGGGACGGACGGTTCCACGGCGGCTTCTTTAATGTGCCCCTCAAGAGAGGAACAAGCTACTACGTCATTCTGAGAGTGGTCAGCCGCTGGAAAGAGGCGGGTCATTCGATGGGGTTCAAGTCAACTCTTGAATTTATCTCAAAATATCCCAGTCATTTGGGTTTAGGAAAAGTTTTATTTAAAATAGTAACTGATGTCTGTTTATTTTTAGGACACTTCTTGACAGTAAAACATTTTATTTCATTTTAGAGCATGATCATGGGAAGATACAGGCAGCAGTTTACCAAGCATCTTGAAGGAGATGATTGGTAGACATGATTCTGATAGGGAAACATTCATTCACATCGCGGGCAGTAGCAACAGAGGCAACAGAGGGGAGGGGAGTGACCAGGGTGGAGAGTTTAGGATTGGCCATGGCTGAGGACAGCAATGGCGGGAGAGACAAGTTAAATTGCACTACGGATAAAGTGGACATGTCAGCAAGGCTACAAGACGGTTAAAGGAATCTACACAACAAAGAAGTCAGCAGATTGGCCTCAGCGTCAGACCCGTGGCTACTGTGAAATTGCAAATTATCTAAACACCTCTCAGTTAGAGAAAGGAAGGGAGATGTCTCAAGATCCAAGGGGAATGTGTGCAAATTAATTTTTAAATAACTAGTAACTATATAAACAAGGTTTATATAATTTGGCTATACTATATATTTATAATTATGATTTAGGTTTTATAGTTATAAATTGTACTTATGATTAATATTTCCACAACAGTAATATGGAAAGGGTATGTTAATAGTGAAAGGGTAAAAACTTGATGAAATTAACTTAAATATTACAATTTTCAGGCTTTCAACAGCTCCTGTGTTCTCTGGGCGAAGGTAACAGGTAAGAAGTGAAGTATACCTCACATTATATATCTATTATTATTATTATTATTATTATCTATTCTGCACATTCATCTATCATTCATCCATTATGTGTCATTTATTTTTAATGTATGTATGTTGACATGAATCAGGACGTATATACATGCCTGCATGTGTAGTTTGATATGTATCCAACCCAGGTACATCATATGTCATGAAAGAGTCCTCGCTGTGGACTGCTGGTTTTGTTGGCAGTCTCCTGTTGGTCGTCCTGCTCGGATATAGTTACATCTGGTGAGAGTCCCAGAAAAGGTTATCCGTAATCAGTCTGCTCAAATGAATAGGCCTACTATTCAAACCTTGAAAAACTCAAAGTGGATTGCAATTAGTTTTGATTAAATAAGAGATATACTGTATCTTCTTTTTTAACAGGTTTTTCAAGAGACGTGAATCCCGTTTAAACTCTCAATAAGATGTCTGTTTTTTAACATGATCATGTAGGCTTAACTTTCGGACTGTAACTATTTAAATGTTGTGAAAAAAATTGGGTTTTTTTAAAGTAATAAATGATGTTATTATTGATTGCTGTTTTTTTTTACTCATTGAAATTATTTCACATTTCAATTACTGTCCCTTTTAAAACAGGGATGGGCAACTTTCATGATAAAGAGGGCCACATTTTTCATCATAACCATCAGAGTGACTTGACTGCACACTTCAACTAAACGTGAGCTGAGAGAAGCTACACAATTTTGAATTTGGTAGATATGAATTCCTGTATTCTGGTGCATTTTGGGGATGGCCACTACCTAAATAATCTTCCAGAATCATAACCTATGTATGGTATGTTAATTGAACCAACATACATTAATTTCATGTTTTCCATGCTCAAACAGCCACATGAAGGGTTAGTATTTTTATCAGTGCAAAGGGCTCACATACATCATCATTCAATGATGTCACAAAACTGAAAAACAGTGGCCCAACATTAAGTGCAACAACTCAATGAACTCAAACCCAATAAGCATGATATTCATTGCAGTTGTAGTAGTTGTAGTGGCGACTTAAGTGGATATCTTTAATGACTGATATTGTTTCTAAGCAAACTAGACCCATGGGTTTGCCTTTGAATTCTATGAATTCTTCTCATCTTTCTTGACCGAGTTTTCTGTAACTCGATCAATTTTTTATTTAATTTTTTTTAATTATGTGCGGGCCTGACTGAGTGAGCATGCGGGCCGCCAGTTGCCCATCCCTGCTGTAGATGATTCACGTAACACTACCTAATGGACTGTGTTAATTCACACAGTGGCATTCGACTCAGTGACTCACCATGCTAGTGCCTACCATGCCAGTACTCCTTCTAGTGAGCCAGGTTCCATTCCAACCTGCGATCCTATAATTATATATCCTTCTTTCTTTCAAACTGCTGTCATCTCAATACAGCCGCTTACAAAATGATTCTGTGGCCATTTGCCTGGGGCATCTCTCCATGTCGACCTGTGTATTTGCCTGTGTGGACCTGTTGTTCACGTAGACGTCCACTGGGCTGCTCCGGCCCTGCTTCTCCACCTTACCTCTCCTCCTCCCCCTCTGTGTGTGTCCCAGATCCTGGACTGGATCGAGGGTAAGGAACGCAACATCCGCGCGCTGCTGTCCACCATGCACACGGTACTGTGGGAGGGGGAGACCCGCTGGAGGCCCGTTGGCATGGCTGACTTGGTGACCCCCGAGCAGGTGAAGAAGGTGTACCGCAAGGCCGTTCTCGTGGTCCACCCGGATAAGGTGCGTGGAAGAACTGTCTCTGCCTGCTTCGTCTGAATCTAAATAGGGATGGACCGTTCTAGTACAGTGAAAGGAACTGTAGAGTTGTAATATTCATTCTTTGCTTTAGCTGTTCCGAATCAATGTGCTACATATCCAACATTAACAACTACTTTCAAACTGAATTATAGGCCCTATGTTTCCTTCACGTAAAACAAAGCACAGATATTTTAATTTCAACTGAATAAGTCGATAAAAAAACATAATGTTATTGATGAAAGTAACTAGCATCTAATATAATCGGAATAAACCATATTACTTGCATAGATAATAGGGATGGGTCAGAATATTTGATTATTCGATTATTCGTTCCTGAGGATCAAACTCGACTTTTAACATTTTAACATTTTTTCCCATTCAAATAAACAAGAATTAACGGACGGAACTAATGTTGGACAGGTGTCCAAGGGCATTATCCAACAGGAGGTAGTCTAGTCTGCTCAGCTATGCGCCAGAGAGCTAACAACGTTATGCATTAAAGACTGAATCACTGCGCCATTCGTCTCAATGGGAATCGCGACAGTCTATACTTTCAACATAAAGTGTACATATTTATAATTTGAAATTCCTTTATACCACAGATACTATAGGGTCTATAGCATATAACCGCGTTTTCGGATTACAGTTTAATGCATTTTTCACAATTTACCAGCTCTCGTTTTGAAGGCTGAACAGACAATTTGACTGGAACTACTTAGCAGGTAGTTGTTTTTTTGCGGTTAAGATACTAAGTGATTTCTTGCCGACGATCCATGGCTGCCTTTGTGAATGTCGGCACACATCGAATAATCGATTATTCGTTCATACCACCCACCGATTTTTCGACCATGGAAAATTTGAGTTATTCACATCCCTAATAGATAACAATGGGGCATCCCATGGAGTCATTCAGTACAATTATTGTTATTGTATGATAAATAATACACCTCTGGCAGATGTGAGAGGAAGTAAAGAAAACAAATTAGTGACTTCTTCCTTCTCCCCACAGGCCACTGGCCAGCCCTATGAACAATATGCCAAGATGATTTTCATGGAGCTCAATGACGCCTGGTCAGAATTTGATAGCCAAGGACAAAAGCCTCTCTACTGAGCGACACAGTGAGATGACATGTGGAGCAGAAAGCGAGAGAGAGAGAGAGAGAGAGAGAGAGAGAGAGAGAGAGAGAGAGAGAGAGAGAGAGAGAGAGAGAGAGGATCCCATTTACTTTCCTCCTGCCACCACTGATCTTAATGCTATCGCTGCTCCGCTCCCATCTGCCTTCATATCAGTTGTTTGGACCCCCAGCTTGTCTTAATTCCCAGCTCCACCACCATCCTCTCTACCATGACAAAGACTTGATAATGACAATAATGATAGATAATGACAAGTACTGTGTCCAGACTAATAAGAGTGAGAGAATCACGAAGAACCAACCCTAGCCCCTCCAACAGCTACCCCGTCCTAATATAGTGTAGTGTCCGGGGCAACAATGTCTGTCCGTTTGCATGGTCCCTCCTACCACAGCCCTGAAGCAATGCACCCTGCAGAGCAACAGCCCTCAACGACAAGACAAACTCCAGCAGAGATTCCAACCAAGTGAATGGAAGAGGCCTTGACCCAATCAAGAGCATTGGGAGTAGCATGGTGTATCACATGCTGGTTCTGAGAATGGATCACCGGTTATAGGGTTGTTGTTGTTGTTGTTGTTGTTGTTGTTGTTGTTGTTGTTGTTGTTGTGGGCATAATAGGCATATGCCCATAGTGGAAGATTGAACCCAAGCAGGGCCCCGTTTCCCGAAAGCATTGTTAGCCTAAGTGGATCGTGAAGTGCGTCGTACGAGCATCGTAGTTTTTACATTGTTTCCCGAAAGCATTGTTGGTAACGAACATCGTGAAAACCCTCGTAGCTAACGAGGTACTCGTAGGATGCTAAGATCATTGTTAGCCTACTATAGCCTCAGTGGCGTCACCAGCGGACATTCCGTGTATTGGATGCGTTTCATTAAAACACATCCAATACCACGGAATGCCCAGCTGGCGCAATTTCGCCACCAAAAAACAGTGGTTACCGCCGATATATTACTCAAAGACTACTGTTAGATTTAAACAGCAAAGATAGAGACATGTTAGAGGTCAACAACAACATAATTTATTGCAGCAATTTAAAATTCCAAAAATACATGCGCAGCCGAAATGTACCGATCAAAAGCCACGTCACAAGGCATATAATAAAATCAAATGATTCCATTGCTCTTGTGTGGGAGGTCGCTTTCGAGCTGCACTTGCTGTCTCCCTCTGATTTTAATTCAATCATCATGGTTAAAATGCCCTCATATTGTTCAATGACAGAAGACATAGGCTACTGTAAACATGAATCATGCTGGGTGTCTGAGAATTTCTGCAGGCGTTTTTTGTTGCCATTGTTTGCATTAAGCACTGTAGGCGCTTCGGTGAGGCTGTGATGAAGTTCAATATTTATTGGACCCTGTCTAGACAGTAACAAACACCCCTGACCATAGTTAATCGCGTTTGTAGTCTACACTCAGACGTGAACTCATTATTGCATGCGGGTGTCTTCATTCAGAAAAAAAATATCCAATAATACAAATTATTCTAAAGAGGTCAGAGACTCTGTGCGCAGCCCCGCCTTCCCCAATGAACCAAGAAAGCCTGCCCCGTGACGAACGGGGGATTTGACCCCCTCGGTTTTACACAGGAAACTTGAGATAAGAAGGTGAAACCGACGTCTGAGTATAGACTGCGACCGAACCGGCTTGGCAGTGTAAAAAGACCTATAGCCTACTTCATCCTGCCCAACAATATGGGCAGGATCTAGACCAAGTTCTCCCAATCGGGTCAGCAATAGCCGTGTGTCAATGCTTAGCCTCTGCGTTTTAATGATAATGAATGAATGGAACGTTGCATTTTTTATGTCTACAAATATTCTAGACTAGAGAGTGCGCGCCAATCAATCAAACCTTATGCGGTATCAGATAAAGTCGGCTATCTTTGCTGCGCAAAGTATGTTTCAGAAATCAGCACATTAAGATAAATGTAGTTGTCACACAAACTATTTTGGATTTTTGTAATATGGAATTATTTCAGGGGGGGAAATGCCGTGAAAAAATCGTGAGTCGTGAGTGCAGTGAACATGCGTTCATGTTAAGAGGAGTTTTAGGAAACGCTCCAAAGAAATTCACGATGCTTCGCAAGATCCATCATGAGAATGATCGTACGAGTGAAGATCCATCGTTTTCGGGAAACGAGGCCCAGAGCAGTAATGGAAGTTTTGGATAATTTTCCTGACAGAAATGTGCATTCAGTGTTTTGTTTTTTCTCAAGGATAAGGTAATCCATAACAGGTTGTTCATATTCAGGCTAAACTTCCTCAAAATATTATACTTCTATTGATGAGAATCATATGCATTATTATTTTTTCTCAAATTAGGTCTGAAAATAATTATCGACTAAAGATGTTCCTGGGGAACACCTAGATCGCAGAAAACACGTTCCAACCGTTTTCTAATTAATTTGACCAATTTCGGAGACCAAACGTCTTGTTGGTGTTCAGCTAGATAGCCCCAGAATCTAAGTGAGGTGTAAACAAGAATTTCTACACTTGGCATTGCAGTGTTCAAAAGTAATACAGATTCAGAAATAGCAAATGTACAGTACCATTCATACAGTACCAATACTTTACAATTGTTCACACAAGGTACGTTACATCATGGGGAATTTTTTAGATGTGTGTTGCTCTATTGGCAGCAGAGCGGCTGTGTTAGAAGCACAACTACAGATGGGTGCAGGTTTAACCAGAAATGTAATTGATAATTGTCGTTATATTTGTACCATATTCAGCATATTTTTTATGTTCTCTGGAAAGGTGCTGGCTATATGTGTTAAACACTTCATACATATCTGTAATATATTGTTAAATTTACCAAGCGAAAAGTTACATGAGATGCGTGTCATTTAAGTCACGCTGCTTTTTGGTGACAACTTCCTCCTATGGTTTGCGATTTGAATTTGCTAGCATCCCAGAGGCAGACATGAGGCGCACACTAGCAAAACCCTCACAGATCATCGTGTTCTAGGCTGCTGTCAGATAGTCTAATTGCTTTGGAAGGTTCCTAACTGACTTAAATGACCCGGAAGTATCTAGATGGCAGCCATGATAGGAGCTGTTAAAATTCTCTAAATTCTAAGGAAAAGTGCTTCAATGCTGCCTTTCTTATCTGTGTTAGCATGAGGTACACGGACCATCCTTTACTAAAGAAAGGAGATAATGCCATCCCACATTTAAAACAATGATTTGGCAGACACAAATGAACAACATGACTGACAATTATAAGTCCTTATGCATTCTCCTTCACATCTTTCCTTGACCTCATGACGCTTTCCGTCAAGGTCAAGGAGAATAGGTTAGCAAAGGAGTAGCATAGGACGTATTTCTCTTTACTATCCAACCGCAACCCTAGTGTCCTAAGAGGGGTAGCGTGTGATAAGGGACCTGACAGAAGTGGCCTGTTAAAACATCTGGTTGTTGTCCACGTGATCCATCTCCACTGTGGTATCTGACTCTGAATGTAGGGCACGATTTTGACACGTATGGCTCTTGATTTTAGTCGAAAGGACCAACTGTGTGGTAGCCTATTTTGTGGATGACTGTATTTTATTATGTATCTCTGCCTCACTTCTTTAATGTCAGATTCTACTGAGAGCTAAATCTTGGAGGCTGCCGGTCCAAGGGGATATGAGATTAATGGGCCTTGTTAGTGTTTTCAACGTGATGCTTGTGTCAATCTATTGCCTGCCCCCTGATAGCACCATTATCCTGTAACATCACTGACATTTATTTATTTTCTATTTAATCATTATGCAACATTATGTCTGACTAAATAAAAAAAAATAAACCATATCAAATGTGCAGAATGGAAAACATTGTATAAACCACTGCTCATGCCCTTGTGCCAGTGCTGTTTAAAAATCCTTAAATGTACCTTCAGAGATCTCATGTTTTAGGACTGCGGCCAAGAGCTTCTGAAGGAACAGAGTGGAAGGAGGAAGGGTGTTGGACACTGATTCTCTGGTGACGAGAAGAACTGTGGGTAGTACACAGGAAACAGTGCACCGTGCTTCTGTACAGCAGGGCAACACCACGCTGACCTGGGACAGGTCTTATCTACATTAGTAGTCTATTTGCCATTGGAAGACCTTGTTTAGAAATATTAAGCCTCTCTATAGCCTACTGGTGTGTTTGAGTGTGTGTGTGTGTGTGTGTGTGTGTGTGTGTGTGTGTGTGTGTGTGTGTGTGTGTGTGTGTGTGTGTGTGTGTGTGTGTGTGTGTGTGTGCGTGTGTGTGTGTTTGTGTGTGTATTTGTGTGTGTGTGTGTGTGTGTGTGTGTGTGTGAGAGGGTCTGCGTGTGTGTGTGTGTCTGTGTAAGGGTGTGTGTGTGTGTGACTCCAGTGCCCTCCCAATTGCTCTGAGGATCAAAAAAAGCC
>OOFH01112260.1:0-10781 GCA_900323355.1 Merlangius merlangus
GCAGCAGCCTACCTCACCCCAAACCAAACTGATCCAATTGCCAGCCATATATTCGTCTCTCTGAAACACAGACACCACACACACACACACACACACACACACACACACACACACACACACACACACACACACACACACACACACACACACACACACACACACACACAATTGGCATACCCTGGAGGGTACTGTTAGCAAATGAAAGTGTTAACCTGTACTTATGTGAATGCTCACATGATCAAGCTCTTTGTGCCCTGGACTATGGTCAGTCTTATTCTTGAATGAGTGAATTTTACTGTCTGTGCTATTGGGTTAAACCGTTGTTATAAAAGTGTAAAACACTTATATTCCGCCAACTCCAAACACACGTCAAAACACGCGAGAATACAAAGTCTGTAATATAGGCCTAAAATAGGCTACTCTTGTGGAATCTTTTGAATAAAGAGAACAGACTTGGGTTGCCTTTGAGTTTTTACATTCTGACCGTGCAAAAATGACTGCAGGACAGAAGACGCAAATCCCCAATTGATACAATAAAGGTGCAATCTTGTGTCTGAGGCACATCAACATGCACGCAGAGTATGGCTAGAGTTCTTACCATCTTGAATTGTTATAATTTGTTGGTTCTTATAAGTATGCATTTAATAAGGTGAATGATGTTATCATTATCACATCCTACCTTAGCTTTTTCCAAACAATGTATGCCATTCGTTTGGTAACCCCTCAAATTGAAATACTACATCGTTCTGTATGGGGCATAGTACCTACTAAACTGACCTGCAGTTTCATCCTGCAGTGACAGGATAAACACGTTCCCAAGCAATTCAAAAGAGCCTGAGCTGAAGTACTTGGGAGCGCGATTACAGTATATATTTGGATATCATTGGGTAGACAGCATAGCAACCTTGTTTCAATGTTAGCATAATGGCCATTAATGGGGGTTTGAGAGCTGTCCGGGACATAATGGGAAATCACTCTAATTCCTTATCTCCTGGGTCTCCCTGTACCTTCTTATCTTTGAAATTCTCTGTACGTCTTCATTTTGTCTTTTTAAGTAGTTATACCTGCATATGTCTCAAGCTAATACGTTTGAAAGTTTAAACTGCTACATTAGTTATTCAAGCACATTATCTTGAGATCGCATTACAGTAGCAATACTGTTATTCAAAACAGTGGATTGGAGCATGCCAAAGCCGGAAGGGTTGTTTACAGATCATCAAGTCAGGTATACCGGCTCTAGGTCAGACAATAAAAATAACAGAATGCAGCTGGACGATGACATGTAGTATCATGGCGTAGAGGGGAAAAGAGATGTCAGGGATAGCTTGATAGCGCTTTAACATCCAGTCAACTAAGCAGCCCAACAGTCACAGTCAAACATCTATATCACTTCACAGGACATAGATTTCAGCATTACCCAAAGCTGGACTATATAGTATTTGGTTTTTTTGTATAGTGGCGCGATGAGCTCAGCAGGGATTTTGTAGTCGTTTAGATAGCTAGGGTGTGGCGAGGCTTAAGATGGTTGCTAAGTAATGTCGGTTGCCTTTGGACAAAATGTTTCTATACTATCATGCACTTTACTACAATTCCCCATCGGCCCCAAGCATGTGTAATACAGCTCATATGTTTACGTCAATTTGTTGGCCTATCACCCTGCCATAATGTTTTGATACCCATTAGTTCTCCCCGGCGGGTACGGTTCATATATTTCTCTCTAACTGCTAGGAAAATAAATACAGTAGAAAATGTGTGTAGGCTACATCTCAGCATGAGGGAGCCACCAGAGGCCGGGATTTATTTCCAGCAGTCTAGACAAGAGTACAGCTTTGGGCAGAGCTAGACTTAACAGAAAAGAATCTGCTCTGAAAACCACTAGTGGAATGGCTCTCAGGACAACTTGAAAAGGTGTTTTTTCTTAGTTCTGTAAGAAGAACATAGAATTAACTTTCAGTTATCACAGTAATAGAAAGGTTTGATGTTATGATAAGCATGTGCTTTCATTGTTATTATAGTCTCCCCAGGTATTGTTGTTGTTACTAAAATAGGTTAGTCCGCCAATGTTTACTGGCTGGCCCGGGTTGAGTTCCCCAGCTTTCGAAAGTTTATAATAACAACCGACCGCCGGGAACACCCAGACATCAAAACTGAAAGTTACTGTAGCGACCACAGGTGACGCTGGTTCAGATGCGCAAGGGATTCTGAGGGGGGTTCATCTATCCTGGGGGCTTGGGCCCTTTCGGGGACCTTTTAGTTGCTGGGTTAAGAGGGGTTAATGGGTTGTTAATTGTTTGTGTGTAGTTGTGTGTTGTTGCATGTGTGAGTGCGCCATTTTCCATGTATAAGGTTGGTGTGATAATAAAGGCAGTCCATAGTCGTGTAGTCTATGGGGTGCAGAACTGCAGCCGACTGCTAAACTTGGGCTCCCGTCTCATCCTTCCCGTGCTGCTCACCACATTGGTGTCGGAAGTGGGATAGTGGTCGTCTACCTCGCACTGGCGTTAGAGGGGACGGCGGTATAGGTTCTCCTGGACCAAACCCAAGGAGATCAACGGGACCTCCAGGCCCTGTTCAGGGCATTGGAGAGGCGGTTCGACGAACGGGTCTTCAGTGACCAGAGCCAGGACTTGTTGGCTGTTCGCCGCCGCCAGGAGGAAGAGAGCCTGGGGAATTGCACTGCCGACGTCCTGTTGTGTACCAGACGTGGATACCCAGACTACTCTGCGGCTGTACAGGAGGCCCTAGCCCTCCACGCGTTTCTGCAAGGTCTTGTGCCGGAGTGTCTGCGGCAGCATGTTCTCCTCACCAGGCCCCAGACTGTCGGCGTGGCTCGTGGGGCCTCGCGGCTCTGGACAAGGCAAAATGGGCGTGAGGTAGCCCTCTCCATCCAACTTGGCCTGCAGCCTTCCACGGAGGATGATTGCCAAGACCAGTCTGGCCCGTCAAAGCACTGCTACCGTCGCTGTGTGCCCGGGTTTACGCGGCTGGGGCAGCCCTCTCCCATGCCACAACAACAGTGGTGTTCCAGTCTGGGCAGGACAAGGACCAGGTCCGCAAACCCAGGCCACCGGACCTCGAGCCGCAGCAGTGTCGGCGGATCAAGGACTGCGGGTGGACGGGGCAGCGTCCAATCCATCCCAGCCGCCAGCGTGGCCATCGACGGGCCAGATGGGGGAGGGCAACGGAGGATGGTCCCCAACCACACCCCGAGGGCTCCTGCTGACCAGTCCATAGTCTTGCGGTGTATGGGGCGCGGAACTGCAGCCGACTGCTAAACTTGGGCTCCCGTCTCATCCTTCCCGTGCTGCTCGCCACATTACATTTCAAGCAGCATAGCACAGCTGTGTTGTTGTGTCTACCTCATATCTGAAGCAGCTTATGTAGTTTCAAAAGGCCCTTTTTATATATTAAACATTGAAGAGATGTTGTAGCTCCAAATGACAGCGATATGACAAGGGTAACTCAATTCACAATCCCTGATATGAGTCCCTCGTGTTTAGCAGCGAATACCTGCAGAGTAGATGAGGCTTCAAAGCAAAGACATTGGGCAGCAAGCAATGATACAGATATGCTCACTGGTATTTGTATCTGCAGGTGGACGACGGCAAAGCCGCCTTTAGACAGCAGCGAGAGCGAAGTGGACGTCACATCCCCCCAGAAAAGATGTAAGGTAACTGCCTGACGGAAAAAAAATGTTAAGGTAAGTGTTAATACTGTTGATCCAACCGATACTATTTTACATGAAAAGCTGTTACAACCCGACTGTCTAGGGGTAGACACCTACTGGGGACTTGGGTTCATCCCCAGGGGGATGAGCTAAAGGTGACTAAAGGTCGACTGGGAGGTAGAACAAAGACATTGATTTCTATCAGCCTCTCTCACACCGCTGTCTTGATCTCTTTTTTGTAAGAGACCCCGACACCAACACACCAAAATGCTCCGTACTTGCCAACAAGTCTGCCTTCCTCCACTGTTCAAAAACATAAATGGAGGGTGAACTCTTGATGAACTCATCTAGATCAAAGGTAGCCATTTCCCTATCCCTTTAACTTACACAGAACTCCTTAGCTAGTTGTACCACTCAACGCTCTAACTACCAACCTACCTATCCTGTTTATAGACAGATATTATTCACGCACAAATTGTTCTTACATCCCGGACGAGTCCCCAAATATGTTACATCCCCACTGTCTAGGGCTACTGGGGGAGGTAATGGATGTTATAAATGTCAGGGTTATGGGTGCAGATGAAGAACAATTAGTGAGTGAACAATAAATTAAAATACAACAACGGATAAGGTTGAACATGGATTTACTGGGTAAGGTGATCACAAAACACAACACGAAAAAAGCAACCGGGCCTTGAGACTTGAGTGTTGCCAAGAAAATAACCAAACAAAACAAAACTAAGCTAACAGCTCCGTACCCTTCTTGTGTTTGATTTGCAGGTTGTAGTTCTGGGCAATCAAGGACCAGCGCATCAGCCGTTTTTTCTGATTGTATATTTGTGACAGAAAAACTAGTGGATTGTGATCAGCATAAACAGTGACAGGAACGGAACTAGAGCCAACATAAATTTCTAAATATTGCAAAGCCAATAATAAGGCCAATGCCTCCTTCTCAATGGTTGAATAATTTAGTCGGTGCTTATCAAATTTACGAGCAAAGAAACAAACGGGATGATCAACTCCTTCCCTACTTTCCTGCAAGAGATCAGCACCAGCTCCCAGGGCACTTGCATCTACCTCTAACTTAAACGGTATCGCAAAGTGAGGAGCGGCGAGCACTGGGGCACTGCACTTTAAAGCTTTAATGCAATCAAAGGCATGCCATCCGCTGACCAAACAAACTGTCTAGCAGCACTGAGCAAACGGGCCACCACTGTGGAGAAGTTCTGGCAAAAGCTTCTGTAGTAGCCAGCCATGCCAAGAAACCAGCGCAACTCACGTTTGGTAGTGGGTTCAGGCAAACCTGTGATGGCCATAACTTTAGCTTCAACTGGACGAACCTATCCATGACCCACCTGCTTACCCAAGTAGGTGAGAGTTACTTTCCCAAAGTCACATTTGGCCAGATTGAGAGTCAAAGAGGCCTTCGCCAACCTCTCGAACACCAAAGTCAGAATCTGCATATGCTCTGACCAAGTGCTACAATGCACCACCAAATCATCCAGATAAGAAGTGCAATTGGGGATGCCAGATAATACCACATTAACCAACCTTTGAAAGGTTGCAGGGGCATTCCGCAGTCCAAAGGCTAGGACATTATATCGCAAAGAATCATCTGGTGTCACAAAAGCCAACATTTTTGATGGACGTGGGGTTAACGGGACCTGCCAGTAGCCTTTCAACAAATCAAGTTGACTTACATGTGTGGCTGAATCCAGACTGTCAATAAAATCCTCCAGCCTCGGCAGAGGGTAGGAGTCAGGAACAGTTACTGCATTAACTTTTCTAAAGTCAGTACAAAATCTAAGTGTTCCATCAGATTTAGGCACAAGTTAACAGGGAGAACTCCAGGGACTACGGCTTGGCTTAGATTACCCATAACACTAAATGCACTCTACTTCCCTTTTCATGGCAGTCCATTTCATAGCATTGACTCAGTAGAGATGTTGCCTGATGGGTGGCGACTGACCTACATCTATGTCATGGGTCAGGACAGTTAAACAGTGTGAGTAGGGGTGTCACTGAATAGATTTGGGAAATCAGAAATGAACTGGACAATAGCAGAACACTCTTCATCTGACAAGTGGACAAGAAGGGATGGCAAGTTAGACATGGTTTCTGAATTAGACAACAGAGCACATTGTTGTGGGCATTCCTAAGCTCTAGGCCATCTTTCCACCAGTACTTGAGAACAAACCCACAGTAGAAACAGAGACTTTTCTCCTCTGGCAACTTAATGTCTGTTTCCAAGAGCTTCCTTAGCAAGAGGGCCAGCTTGTTGTAAGCGCTCTCGAAACTGGCTGACGTTGTCCAGCACTTTTATCTTGGGAGGAAGAACATCAGACAAAAACTGCTCCTTGAGCACCTTCAGGGGACCTCTCATAGTATGCCCAAAAATCAACTCTGCAGGGCTGAAAACAAGTGACTCCTGTACGGTTTCTTTAAGGGAAAACAAGGCAAACGGGACACCCTCATCCCAACATTTGCCTGCATCTAACAATACTTTCTCAGGATTGACTTAATGGTTTGGCACCAGCACTCAAGGCGCCTTGTGACTCTGGGTGGTAAGCACTTGAGACATGGTGGGTTATAGACAGTGACTGCAACACTTGCTTACATTTTTGAGAAAGAAAAATTTTGCCTTGGTCCATCTGCAAACTTTTGGGGAACCCAAAGACTAAGTACTTAGTCAGAGCTCTGATCATAGACTTTGAGGTTATCGTTCGCAAGGGAATCTTCTCAGGGAACCTAGTGGCTGCACAAATGATGTTGAGTACAAATTGGTTGCCAGTCTTTGAATTGGGAAGTGGGCCAACGCACTCTACAATCACATGTGAAAATGGTTCATCCATGACAGGTATTGGACAGAGAGGGGCAGGAGGAATGACCTGGTTCGACCTGACAAGTTTGACAATACTGTGCCAAAGAGGTCTTTAGTTTAGGCCAGAAGAAGTGCTTCAGAATCCTATCAATTTTTTTTCTGATACCTAGGTGACCAGACCAGGGGTTCTCATGGGCTAGTTCCAGCACCTGGTTGCGATAAGTTGCTGGAACCACTACCTGGTTTACCACACCCCAATCCATTCCATCAGCAGCAGGACAAGACCACCTTCACATCAACGAGGCATTATCTAAAAAGAAAACCACAGGTCTTACAAGCTTCAGAATTGGCAACTAGATCAACGTACCGTTCCAGTGATGGGTCACTCCTTTGGGTGCTAATAAGCTGCTCACGGGACATAGCAGCTAATAAGCTGCTGACTCCTCCTCTGTACCCCAGCATCAGACAAAAAGAGGTCTCCCACACATTACAAGGAACAGCGGGAGTGCTACTACTGCCATAAGGGAGGTCATGTGATGACTGATTTATATGCTCTGAAGAGAAAGCATTCAAGTCAGAGCCCACCAAAGCCAACCGCTTTTATTAGGTCTGTTCCTCAGACATCCCAGTCTTTGGGACGTCCTGATCCTGCAGTTAAAACCGGTTATGAGCCATTCATTTTTAATGGTTTGTTTTCGCTCACTGGTCAGCCGAATGACCAGAAGTCTGTTCGGATGTTGAGGGACACTTTTTCATCCCAGTCGTATCTGCTTACCGACGCATTACAAATGTCTGAGGCTACTTCATGTGGATCTAATGTGTTGGTGCAAGGTATTGAAATGGGGATTCTCACTGTTCCATTGCACAGGGTGCTCATCCAGACTGATCTAGTTTCAGGTTGGTTTAAAATGGCTCTCCGCCCTGCCGTACCTGTGCCAGGTGTAGTTTTTATCATGGGAAACACTCCTAGCCTACTGTTTCTAAACAAGGAAAAGCACTATGTGTTGTTAATGTTTAGAGGCCCCTGTCTTACATGTCCCAAGACCGCAAGGTAGTCACAAAGTACAAAACATGGTGGGACTAACAAAGGGGTTCACAATTGGTGCAAGGCACGTGTAGATACGTGTATATATATAATCAAATGCTGTAACAATACAACTGCAAAACCTGCAAAACCTCCCTGCGAAAAGGACCACGCCAGAGACCCTCTACCACCACTGTCCCCGCCGCAGCCCCTCCCCACGGCTCCTTGAGTATCTTCCGTGTGTCCCAAGAAGACGACGGCCACTCGGTGGACCCCACGCAGTTCGAGGGGAACGGAGCGACCTCCGACCCATCCCAGTCATGGTGACAATACTGACCGACAGCCCAGCGTATGTAACGTGAGCCATCTCTCTCCTCTCGTTTATGAAGGAAACAAAGTAAAAATTCCATTTGTGTCTGATGTGTCCTTGTAACAAGCGTTGTGTGTTAACCTTGCTTTAAACACAGCACCAAAGAAAACTCAAGGTTAATATTTAACGAACAAACCCAAACACAAATTGGTATCAAAAGTGGAAAGTTAAGCTTATGCAAGACAAAACTTTTTTTTCGCATGGATTGTTGTTGATTGGCTTATGATTAGATAGATGGATAGATAGATTGATGGACGGATGAATCAAAGAAATAATTAAATTATTTAGAAGTTAATGAAAATATTTCTCTGAACTGAGGAATTTAATGACAAATTTGGTCTAGTCTTTTAATGTCTCTGTAGATATTGAAATTAGTGCGAGTGGAGCGATAGCCTGATGTCATCGGGTCCCTACTAGAAATGACAAATGGTCTATGACTTCATTTGAGTGTTTTCTGCTAATGGGCAAGGAAGCTTTCCAATTAGCTTGATACCAAGCATTTGGTGACAGGGGTGGTGGGAAAGTAGGATTGGAAACCCCAGGAGGGACCTCGGGAGCCTGGGACAAAAAGTCAATTTATGTTGGAATTTTAGTAGCAAGTAATTGTGAATTGGCTGGATATAACTTTTTATTGACTGAAATGGTTTATTCTACAACTCCACAAGGATCCCAAAATATAGCTGAGTGACTGCTAATGCACGTCTTTCCCCAAAATGGGAAATCGGGGTCACACAACTGAAAGAAAGGAAAAAGAGAAAAAAGCCAGCCGAGGGAAAACACCACCTAGATGATTTCTTTCAAAAGAAAGGTGAGCATAATGGTTTAAGCAAATTTATTTTCAGTAGTTGTTTAATTCATCAATATCAGAATGAATGAGCATAATACATACAATGTCAGATGATAAATTTATCAAATAAATATAAATACCTAGCAAAGCTCAACATCATGAAACACATGTCCCTTAGTTTCAGAAACCGCCTCAGAGAGTGTAGCAGCAGCAGGTCCCTCCTCCTGATGTATTGGGATGTGCAACATGGTATGTTATGTATACAATTGTTTGCCCCATTATTTGTATTTCCTTTTTTAAAGACTAACCCTGTAGCTTACAAGCATGAGAGAGCCAATGACCTTTCATTTTCCACAGGCAACAACTTCCCTCTGCTATGCTGAAGTCAACAGAAGCTCCTTAATGAAAGAAATCGTCAGAGGTAACCATTCAGAGAATGGCAGTAGAACAATTTGTGGATAGGATTATTCTGTTTAAGCTGCATTTCGGTGAAAACTAGACCCAATACATCTGAAAAATTTTGATATCACATCCTTGGATAGAGAATTGTGTTTTGTCAAGATTTTGGAACATATGGGAGAGATTGTTTTTTCCTTTGTGTAGTTGGCAGTGAAATAAGTAATTCTCAATTTCTAAAATACAATTGAATGCGATACTTTAGCCACTTGTACGTTTTTTTCATTGTTAGAAAAATAGTAGCCTTATCATAACAGTGATTACATGTAATGCCTCATATTCTGATTGCAGCATTAAACCATTGTTTTGCAAGCAAAATAAACAACTGGATGAATACAAACTAATAACTTCTTGTACATAAAAAGTACCTTCATTATCTGCACCCTCCTCAAACTGTAGGCTAGAATTGCCAGAAACTCAAGAGTGAACTCTCTTAGACTGCTCACCCATTCAAGTAATCACACTTCAACTGGAGCTTAGCAGCAGCATCGGCAGCATGGTGCTTTGCATGCGTGAGTGGGACCAATATGGTCGGACTTGAGCTCAAAGTTAAGGGCACTGCCCACACATGTCGGAGCAGGAAGAAGCAGCCCAGGGAGATGACAAACGCTTGCCTTGGCTCTGGCTGTTGCTATGCGACAGCCGAAAGTACGTCTGAAGTGTGTTTCTAGCTTCTCCTTTTTCTTATTCTTCTCTTTGACCTCTGAGTGTCACGAGTGTCTTCTTTTCATTTTATATCTTTATTCTTTTTTTTTTTTATCTTGTAATGACTGCCAGATACAGAAGAGGCTATTTTAAGTTCATCAAATATGCATTAGAAAGGCAGTAAGGGCACTAAACAGTATGCCTGTGTGCCTTTGTTCACATGCGTCTACATGTGTATGTGCGTGAAAGGAAAATGTATGAGGATTACCCATCCCCAACATGTCCTTCGGATGCACATGATACTGCTACGACCTATATATGTTTCAGGGGTTAAAGTGTGAGAGTAAACAGCAGGAAGAAGCCTTTACTGTCACTGAAAGGCACGCACTCCTGCTTAGAAACTAATAACAATGTCACAATAGCAAAGAGCCAATAGGGTTGAAAGCCAATTTTGTGTAAACCTGGGACAGCCAAACCTGGAGGTGGTTGGTATTGACAAAGTGATGCAACCCTTAAATTTGTATCGCTCTCTCACCCTCGTTTTGCATTTCTATTTTCCGGCGTGCCACTGGCTCTTTTTCTGCCCTGTACGCCTTCATTATAATCAATGGAGGACAAAAAAGGGAATGTAGCCTACGAGCCCCCATGTAGCGCTCTTGCCTTTTTTTTTTTCCCACGCAAACATTTACCAAATGATATTCTCTGTGTGGAGTTCTCTTGTTAACCGCCATCTCGGCTCAATTGTTCCTCCTATTTTTACACACCACCCAAGTTGGTCGGTGATTACTTCATTATCATCCTCCTCATCGCCTTCATCTAATATGCGTAGCGGGAGATGCACCAGCACCACCTCCTCCCTTTCTCCAGCTATGTCTCCAACTGCCCTTTAACTTTCTTTAAGGACAAAATCCCTATCATAACTAAACCCGCCTGGCACTCCGCTCCCGCTTCATTCCTCATTCTCCTTCATATCGCCCCCCTCACATTTCTCAGATTCAAACGCTGTCTCGT
>OOFH01112262.1:0-14103 GCA_900323355.1 Merlangius merlangus
TCTGTCCCTGCCTCCCTCCCTCCCTCCCTCCTGTTACTCTCACAGTCTGTCCCCCACTGGCAGATGATCCGCCGATGGTAGTGAGACTGACACCGGGATTCCACCGGACGCGTTACGGCTGCGGCACGGCTGGGCCGCGGAACGGCTGCGACTTCTGCTCTGCGTGCATTTCCACCAGGCGCGTTACGGCAGCCCAGCGCTGCCTTGCGAGCCAGTCGTATTCACGCGAGATCACGCGATAATCCTAAACCTAATGTACTCACCTCCCACTCCCAAAACTTCTGCAATTAAATGCCGCGCTTTGTCCTCCCGGCCATTGTCCTTATAAAAAGGATGATTTGGTACATAAATGACTTCATGTTGCTGAACTTCGACAATGAGTCTCTCGTCGTCCATGTTGCCGACCCTCTGAGACTCTTTGATTGATAGACTGCTGACTTGGTGCCACCGGTCATGTTGTAATAATGTTTGTTTAATTGTGTTTTATTTTGAAAATTGACCAGATGCTCTATGGCTTTTACTTTTTCACTTCCTGCCCGGCTCGATCTGCCCTGCTGAAATTGACGCGGTTCAGCGACGGCTTGCTTCAAAAATAGAAACGCTACAGAATGATAGCGCTGTGACGCGGCGAGCCGCTCCTGGGACGCTCCTGCGACGTTCCGCAGCTCGCCCGGTGAAAATGGTCTCATTGATTAGAGTGGAAGCTATCTGCTGCGGTGACCGCGGCCAAGACGTACGGCAGACGTAACACGTCCGGTGGAATCAGGCCGCTATGCATGTGTGCAAGTGTGTGTGAGTGTGGGAGAGGGGAGCCGGGTGTTGTAAAGGAAATTAGGGAAAATGTTCAACTGAGTCATTTAGTTAAGAAAAGATAATAGTTTATTGAATCCGGCGGGAACTCTGCAGTGAATATAGATGGATATGGTCATTACAGAGCAGGGGGTGGGGGGGAGAGACAACTTGCTGGACGATTCCAAACAAGAGTAGGGTAAGGATATGGGGGGTGGGGGAGGATGCTGGGAAATCATACCCAGAATTCTTCTGGAGCATGTATTTGCGGACCCTATTTTGTTGAGGACCCACGAAACAGAGAGGACATAAGCTCCTAAATGGAGGACTTTGGGGGTATCAAACCTAGTCTATCCTTGTCACAAGAACTACAACCCCACCTCTCGCCCCCCCTATGTGGCCAGAGTAGGGCTTTAGAGAAAAATGTTGTTGCTAAAGTGTGACTGGGCACGTTTGAGACAAGCTGAGATGATGAGCAGTTTGTCAGAGATGAGCAGTTTGTCGAAAAAATCATTGGAAAAAGTAAACAAAGTTGACTTCAGTGGGGCAGACTTGGCGGGCGGTAGGTGAATCATCCCTTCAGTCAAGAAGGGGGAGGGGGGCGTTGTGCAAAGTGTCTCCCTGTCTTGTTTGAACAGTTAGAGGCCAAGAACCACCTGCTGCCGAAGTAACAGCCAACCCCCAGACCCAAAAAAATAGTTTTTTTGCGATCCAACAATATATCATGAGTTACTGTTTCTGAAACAAATTCATGTTTCATGGCGTGTAAAGTCGCTGAGGCCGACTTCAGGAGGCCCTGATATGAAGCCATCATCACACAACGGCTCAGTTTCTATCGCTGAACTGCTATCCCCGGTGCATAGCTCAGACATCAAAACTTCAGAGAGCGGAGAACCAACCGGATCACAGAGCAGTGTGTTCAACACACCAGGAGGAATTAAAGAGAGGGTGATGGCGACACGCAAAGCAGGAGGAAGGTAGCAAATAAAGAGGACGTCAGCAGAGGAACCAAGACAAAATGGGCACCAGAGAGAAACCAACATGAGGGACCAGAAGAGACAAAGGCAGAAGGGAGGAGGATTTGAGTAGGCACACTGAGAACGGAGGGGGGGAAGACGGCCCGGCCATAAAGATCAATACAGCGAGAATCGCTAGAAGCACTGACGTTAACTTTCTCATATGCCTGGCCGTTTCTTCACCTTCTCTGGGCGCCCATGTTCCCGCCCCGCTGGACAACAGTGCGTCACACACTGCGGTTCCTGCTACGTGAGGGCTTTTGATTATTTTGAGGTGCAGAAAGCAGTGTGATAAATCGACCCTAGTGAGTACTTCACACAGAGGACTTATTTTCCCTCTTTCCTCGCTCCGGAAAACCAATAGCTAACAAAAGGCCATTTATAACCTAGCACTGCTCTCCTGCACATTGTGCTGCGTCGTATTGCACACACCAGGCTGGCCTGGACATAAGTCCACTGCTGTTGTGATTCCTGAGGACATTTATTCCCCGTCTGCCTTTTTGAGAGTACAAAGAAAAATGGGACCCAGAGGACGACGTCAAGCAGGGCCTGACAGCGTGGGATTCAGACTCACTGCTGTCAGGGGGAAGATTCCCCATCAGGGACAGAGGCAGCGAACCAAAGAGACACACGCGTTGAAGAGGAGGGCCGTGGGGAGGCTGAGACAGGTGCGAAGGAAAGGGGGAACAGAGAGAGAAGGGAGGAGAAAAAAAAGTGCCCATCGGTCGACCGGGGACATTGAGGTTCGCCCCACAACCTTTCAGCTTAACAAATATTTCATAATGATTATCTCGGTGCAATAGTTCGACATCAGTGACTTCTTTTTTTCTCTGCTTTTGGAGTTTAGTGTTCTCGCCACACAAGTTGCACATTGAGAAATGAGTGTGAACAGGTTAAACCAGCCATCAGTACACACACACACACACACACTCCTGCATGGCAACATACAAACAATAAACCGGATTGAACATCACCACCCTGCGTCCTGTTTGGAGGAGCCCAGTTAAAGTTACCTAGGTGGAGCGTGGCAGCCACATAGGTGGCGTATAGCTTGGACCTTTTGACAATGAGTAATCGATTAACTGCTACAACTTTAGATCAAGTTCATTCATACGCTGCCAAATCTCTGCCCTACACAACCTCTGCTCTATCACTTGGATTCTCGGTCCAGATGAACTGAGTGAAGACACTGGGATGGATTCCTGTTTTCTATCCACGTTTTACGATGCCATTTTTAAGCTTCACGCCTATACACACCTATATCTACAGAGTCCCGTGTGTCCCCAATACGCCGGTCAGTGTTCTTGCGGGGTTCATTTCCCGTTTCAACACACGTGGTAACACGTCATTAAAAAGGACAACATCAAATCAAAAGAATAAAGCCTTCAATGGCCAAATCATCAAACCACAAATTAAGAAATGGAGGGAGAGACTTGAGCCTTCAAGAGGAATTACCATCAAAGAGAAGAAATAAACAGCTACATTAAACACAAAAAACGATGCAGTGTTTTCCTTCAGGGGCCACGCGGAGGAAGACGGACGTCGGCACAAGGCCACGGGCCGACAGGAGGAGCCGTTAGCAGTCTCAGCACATCGTCACTCTACTGCTGGTACTGTTAGCTTGATTAAAAACAACAACCACAGCAAAACATCCGCCGGCACAGATTAGAGCGCGGAAACGTCCATCTGCAGTCGGCTGGAAGCTTGCGGGGAGACAGGAGACGGCGTTGTCGCTGGCAGTGGAGGAGGGAATGGTAAACGCCCTGGGACTATGGAGCGTCAGGTTCACCTCTTTATTTATAGCGCCACACAAACAATGTCCTCCCCGTGACGGCTGTGTGCTTTGGTCTGAAGCCTCTAGAGTGTCATTGGTCATACCTCAGAGTTAGTTTTAGATGCTAGGGAAGCTACTCTGAGGCAAAGAGTTGGGAGGTAATAACAGAGGGCCAGGTCATAGCCAGGGTCAGATGGCCAGACCCAAAACAGACCGAGTGACCCAGGTCATAGGCAGGGCCAGACCCAAGACAGACAAAGTGACCCAGGTCATAGGCAGGGTCAGAGGGCCAGACCCAAGACAGACGAGTGACCTAGGTCAAAGGGTCAGAGGCCCTGCCACGGACTCCAACTCTGAGGAATAAGCAGGGTCAAGGTTATGGTTATGGTCGCCTTCTTTGGTTGATCGCTGAGGATGCGTTACTCTCTGGATGTTGTTGGGACGAAGCGTTGAAGTGAGCAGAAGTACACTCTAGAAGATTCTCTCAGACACTCCAAAGGGAAGCGGGAGATCACAATTTTTTTCTGACATGGCTTTGGTGAGCCGTGCTATTATTAAACTCATGTCAAGACACCAAATTGGCAGAACAACCAATATATGAAAAATCGAACACTTGAAGTTTACTTCTGGTGGAAGGTGAAATTGATGTTTCAAAACCACTATACAACAGGGACCATAGATCACATCTCCCAGCTCCTTCTTCCCCTACTACTGAACTTCACAGCTCAAACACAGAAAAGAAAGAACCTTATTGATCATTTACACAAAGCTGCCCCTTCCAGACTCGTAACTAGGTCACAAAAGTGTGCTCGTATGTGGGGGCACGTGTGTGCATATGTATTGCAAGAACAAAGGGCATTGACCAACATGATATCAAACCACCGTTTGCTTCATCTTAAGTTTGTTTTGTTAGTGAAACACCAAGTATATCTTACTAATGTATACAATAGCACTCATTGGATATACCATACGTGCTATACAAAATTATTATTATTACTAGTATAATGTGATTTAATAAAGCGAAAATACAAATACCTAAGATGTATCTATATATCAATATCTATATCTACATCTATATCTATCTATCTATATTTTAAAAATTTTATTGGCTTTTGTCATTATACACCGTATACCTAAAACAAACCAGCATATAAACCAGTATAATATGATCACTCACTGGTCGTGATGATAAATGATGTATCTAATTTAAACCAGTATAATATGATGATGATATATCTAATATGAACCAGAATAATATGATGATGAGTCATCTAATATAAACCAGTATACTCACTGGTAGTGCACCCAGGAGGGCCCCAGGGTCTTTTTGAACTGTGTGAGCCCCACGATGTCGATGTAGATGAGCTCCACAACCTTGTCCCCCTGGGTGGGGCAGCTAGACTTGTTCCCCATCACACGGCGCATGATCCTGGGGGCGTGGCACAGGCGGGTAGGGGGTAGGGGCGGAAGATCCATAAACATTTACATTTAGAAGACGCTTTTATCCAAAGCAACCTACAATAAGTACATTTGTCAGAAGAAAGAGAAACAACAATTTCGCTGTCGGTACAGTAAGGATGTTCATAGAACTTAGTGCCAAGCAAAAACAATTGCTAGGTAAACCCATTCCCCGTATACAACAAAGATAGCTAGGACTAAACAATGCCTAGTACTACAACCAAGTACGACATACAATAAGTGTGTCCATTAAGTGCCAGGACGTAAAACATACTTTAAGTGTGTACATTAAGAGCCAGGCCGTACAACATACAATAAGTGCGCAGGAGGGGGGGGAACTCTGAACAGATGAGTCTTAAGTCTTTTGCGGAATCTGGTGAGCGACCCTACGTTCCTGACATTGGCAGGATTTTGAGTCTTTAGAAGGAAGACTCGTCTAGTGGAGTGGTGGTTCGGGAGATGTGGTTCTGTCCCACATGGGGGATTGACTTTGCAGCATGACATGATAGACATGACAAATACAAATAGACACGTAAAATGATGTTCCGCCCACGCAAAATATTAGGTTTCATAAAAAATACACCACTTAAAAACACACACACACAAAAATGTTAAAGTAAACACATGGTAACCAGAACATCCACACAAGCATGTGCGTTTGAGAGTGCTGTGCCTGAACCTAGCAAAAGGTGGAGCAGAGAGGCTTTTATTTACGACCATAAACACCCTGGCCTTGGGGAAAAAACCATCATGCCAAGTGATTCAGAGTGCATCTGCCAAATGGGCCACAGAATGGCCCTGTTGGGTTCTGATAACGCTCTTCTCTTGTTCATGATAATCCCGTCCCCTTGTTTCCCACCCTCTACCATGTGGTTTCACCTCAAGGTTTACAACCTTTATTATTATTTCCTTGTTTTCTATTTTTTTTGTTTGGCCTTGGTATAGTATTTGGGTTAAGGTAGAACTTGAAGTAGTTTGGGCTTAGGGCTTTTCACCATTACTTTAGTAACGTCACTGCCCCTTTAAGACGTCTTTCTGTAGACGAGCTTGAAGAACTGTTAAACTATTCAGAGACAAAATCAGAGGCACATGTTGATCTAAACTGTATAACTGATATTATATTATTAGTTGTCGTTTTTCAATCTCAAGACGAGAGTCTGTTTGAATAACAACCTTGTATCTATTGACAAAATGAGTGCTGAAAGACTGTTTTGGTGAGTTTTGAGTTAATTTATGAGTACCGGTACACCGGGTTGAATGACGGTATGCATAATATACCAATATACTAGCCGACATAAACCGTCACAACTTACTCACTTCAACTCAGTTTGGAATAGGTTTACGTTGTTTTATGTATGACTTTATGTTATAGATGTTTTAGGCAGGGCAAGGCAACTTTATTTATATAACACTTTTCATACACAAGGCAGACTTCACATATAAACATATAAACTTCACATATTAGTCTAGTCGTAATTTCTTGAACCCAGAAATGTTGAGTACCCTAAAGTTTTTTTGCAGAAATGTCATTTATAGGCCAAATGGATGGAATTGAACTTGGCTGCTAAAAGCTGCATTTGGGCAATTTGCATAATTAGCATAATAAGCAAATTAAGGCGAGACACCACAAGTGAATAGGGTAAAAAAATTAAATAATATCACCATAAAACTTTCTTAGTTGATTACTTATGTTAAGATGAGAAAAAAATGTATTGCATGTTTTTTGTATTTTAATGTTTAAATATGCAAATGAGGCCATATCTCATAGAATCTCATACAAAGATGCAAACTATATACAGCATGCACATACACACAAACCAAAAATAATTATATACAGAAAAAGACAGAACTTTATACACCATGCACACAGGCAAACACACAATAACTATATACAAGACCTACATACAGCAAATGAAAGAACTATTACACAGCATGCTTACAGGACACACACAATAACTATATACAAGAACTGCAAACAGCATGCACACACACACACACACACACACACACACACACTGTATAATAACTATATGCAGCACACACACACACACACACACACTACACACAATCAGATTTTGTGTGTATGCAAATAAGAGCATATTTAACGAGATAGGGCCTCATTTGCATATGTAAACATTAAAACACAAAAAACATGCAATATATTTCTCTCATCTTAATATAGGTAATCAACTCAGAAAGTTTCATGGTGATATCTATTTATTTATTTATTTTTTTGCCCTATTCACCTGTAGTGTCTCGCCTTAATTGCCTATTTATGCTAATTGCTCAAAGTGCAACTTTTGGTTGAATTCCATCCACCAGGTCTATAGAGGACATTTCTGCAATAAAACTTTAGGGTACTCAACATTTCTGGGTTTACTATTGGGCCTATGGGGATTACGACTAGACTATATAAACATTGTCATACAATAAAATAAAATAAAGGAACTTGAACTTTCTCTGGGACTCCAACCCGGATTCTAGTCAATTTCTATTCTAGGACTCTAATTCTATTCTAGGACTCTATTCTAGGACTCTAACCCAGATTGTAGGACTTTAACCCAGACACACGTCGGGACTCTAACCACGAACCAAAGGCTTTATTCTGGGACTCCAACCCAGACAGAACTCAGGCCTTTCTCTGGGACTCCAACCCGACCTAAAGGAACTTGGTCCTTTCTCTGGGACTCCAACCCAGGTTCTAGGACTCTACCCAAGACAGAACTTGGGTCTCAAACCCTTATCCTTTCTCTCTGGTATCAGATCATATATCTTTCTGATAAAAGAAGAAAGGGTTACAAAGGGAAACGTTTTAATCCCCATTGTTTTACGTTTGTGAATAATTTGAATGGTCAAGTGTCGGTTGTCAGTTAGTTTTATGTTACCATGGTAATACAGTCTGCGGCAGGAGAAATAGCATTCCTCCGCCATAGCCATGTAAAGCGAGAGAGAATTTATATCGGTGAACTGTCTTATTTATTTTATGTATGGCCTGTTGTGCAGGTCAGGTTTTTTGAAACCCTGAAAAAAGATCCTAGAACCACGTCTGTGTTGCACGTCTGGACAGTGCACAAAGATATTTTATACAGATATTGTTGGAAAGATATTAGATTGTTGTTGTTTATATACACATTTGTATACACAGTTGATAGATATTAGATTGTTGTTGTTTGTATACACATTTGCATACAGAGTTAATTGTATATACATTTTGATTGTATTTTACTTTTCATAATGACCTGCATAAAGGAAATATATTGGAAACAATCACAAACTAGAACAAAACAAATAGAACAAATATAGTTGTACAAACTCTTTAATTAATAGAACATTTAATATTTAATATTTATTTAGCAAAACAAATATAGTTGTCCGAACTCTTTAATTAATATAACATTCATTTAATATTTATTTAGCAGAACATAAGAGATTAATTTAAAGACAACTTAATAGAAACTTAATATAAACCCTGTCTCTAGTCTTTAATTTCTATGTTTGACCACTCCAAACGAACCTAGGACTGGCCCAGAAATGAAATTTTCTAGTTTTAAGTGTTTTTTAAGTGTTACACCAACGTTGTTAGAAAAAGTGTTTATTAAGCTTTCAAATCGACAGTTAAAACTGGCGACCGTAGCAATACATCCCCGTTAGCAAACGTTTCTCTTTGAGACCATTTCTCTGGAACAAAACAGATAACAAGGAGTAACTCTATAGGACAAGGATCCCAGAATATAGGAAAGACTATCTGACACCTTAGCAAAAACACTCGAAAGAAGCTAGCCCAGTGCTAGCTAGCACAGCCCTAGCCCAGTGCTAGCCCAGTGCTAGCGAGCGCAGCCCTAGCCCAGTGCTAGCTAGCACATCCCTAGCGCAGTGTTAGCTAGCACATCCCCAGCTCAGTGCTAGCTAGCACAGGTCTGCGGCAGTACTTACTCTTTGAGCTCGGCCAGGGAGGCGGAGATGCGCACGTCATGGCCTAGCAAGTAGAGGGTGGTGATGAGGTCGCTCCACTGCACCAGCTCCCCCAGGGGCCCGCCGCTGAAGGCGTTCTCTGCAATCTTGAAACCTGACTCCTTGGTGAGGAGGCCCAGGTGCACCAGGATCTGGTCGGGGGGGGGAGAAAAGAAAGAAAGAAAGAAAGAAAGAAAGAAAGAAAGAAAGAAAGAAAGAAAGAAAGAAAGAGAGAAAGAGAGAAAGAGAGAAGAGAGAGAGAGAGAGAGAGAGAGAGAGAGAGAGAGAGAGAGAGAGATTGAACACACGATACCTGAGTCTTCTACTGTTGTGTTCTCTGGGTTTGATGTACCCCCAGGACACACATTACACTGTGGATTAGATCCTTTTCACTGGGGGGGTTTGGTACGAGCAACACAGGTGTTGCTCAGAACACTAATGATGGGTCTGCTCTGTTATGTGCCAGGGTCCAGGTAGTAGACTCATTTTCACTATTTTAGTCCACTATGCAGCCCTGGTACATGGCAGTAGCATGAGGCATAATTAGTGTTGTGAGCTGAACATATGTTTATCCCACGCTAGACTAACACTGGTCCTCTCCTCTCCACTCTCAAAGAGAGAAGAGAGGGAAGAGAAAGGGAGAGGCATGGGCAGGCATCGAGATTAAGAGCTGCGTACAAAGATGGAGACAACAGGACGACAAACAACGAAGGGGAGGTATAGAAAGAGAGACACTGAGAGAGCCAGAGCATGAAGGAGAGATTGGGAAGCTGATGAGTGCCTCTAGGCCAAAGAGACTGAGAGTTTCTACAGTCCCTGTGTGTAAGAACACACTACAGTGGAGGGAGAGTGGGGGTCCCGCACGCAGACACACACACACACACGCACACACTCAAAGGTTGGGTATGGAATTCTCTTGTTTGGCCATTTTTGCAAAAGTACTCGAAATCCTTATAACCCACTTACAGTCCCTGAATTAGAAGTACTGACATGAAAATTAAACAAGTCAATCATCTGTGGAACGGGCAGGGCTCGAGAAACTCCAGCCAATGATTTCCAGAACCACCGAGTGGCATTGGACAGTAAGTACGTCAATCAAGTACGTCAGTCGTACTGCACTCCTCCTCCCCCGCTCCGCGCCCCTTCGTGCACGTACTCAAAGCTCGTGACCCAGAGCAAGCTTCTGTTTGTGTTATCCTGAGGTAGCTACTGGAGCTAGCTAACTAGCTAATACACATTTGGACCTAGCACTAGAAGACAACCCTAAACTCCAACCTAGCTAGCCTGGCTCGCTCTCACGCATCTGTGTTCGCGCTCGTGCATGATTGTGTGTCCATGTACTTGGAATGGTTGGAGTCAGAGTCAGCGTTGAAGGAGAGGGTGTAGGACCATTTGAGTTGGGTATTTTCAAAGTCTGCTGGTGTTTCGGAAATCCCATACCCAACCTTTAAGCACATGGCCAAACACACAGTAGTGTAGGCCCCTCAGCGAGCTTGTGTGTTGTGACACGTGTTGTGGTGAATGGCTGGTACACTAAGTAAACCAGCTAGGGGGTGATAAGAGACTATACCATGCTTTTAACTTGACGTTTTCAATGTATTCCCATAGCAAGGACTAACCAAATAAAGGCCTCATGTTGAGGTTAGTGACCGACCATTCAGAAAAACAGAGCGATAGTTAATGGACAGAGATTAGAGCGGATGGCTAGACAGAACGCCAGGGAACAGAGAGAAGGCCTGGAGGCACACACAGCAAAAAGAGGAAAGGCTCTGTATAAAGATAAAGACAAAACATAGATTATTATAGTCCCACGCAGCCAATGAGGACGAGTGACGGAAGTGTGTGTTGGTGTACCCAAGTACACACACATCTGGACACACAGACGCAGAATGCTAAGACATGCAAAACACTGCCCAACACACGCACGTTAAACACAAAGACATACAAACCCCCCCTCTGCACACACATACAACACAAAGACAAGCAAATCCTCCACCAGGCACAACTAAAACACAAATACATGGAAAACGCTGCACCACACACACACGTAAAACGAAGACATGCAAACGCCCCCCACCACGCACACACACGCACACACCTTCTTCCTGTGGCGCTTGCCGAGGTCCTGCTTGGAGGCGAGGGAGCGTGCGGCCGACAGCCAGGGTTCAGCCATGCGCTTGATCCGCAGCATCATCCAGCGGAACTCCTCCCGCCGGGACATGACGCGGTGCAGCTCCTCGAAGCTGGTCCGGACCTCCGTCTGGGGGACAGACAGACAGACATTACGCAACATTGTTTAAGGAATATGTATTGAGGGTGTCCTAGCCTAAGAATTTGTATGGTCGAATCTGAGTCGTCAGGCCAGACTGGACTGACCGTCCAATCGCATGCACTATATTTTTATGCATGCGGCTCCATGATGCCTGATTTCTGGTGACTTTTGTGTGGTTTAAAAATAATCAGTTGGCTTATCCGAGTTTCCCACGGATGTCTGTAGGTGAGGCAAAGCGATTCTGCTAAATGACCGACTGCCTCTACCAACCTTTTCCTAACCTTTTCACCAAACATAATCGAGAAGAGAATGTAGAAGAAGTTTAACTGATTCCAAATGTAAAATACAGGTAAATTATGCATCTCAGCATATAAAACCAACGTGGCCCATTCAGTAGAACAATAGAACAGAGATAGACAGAGAGAGATAAGATGTTGTTGTGTGTGGCAGCTCCTTGTTAAAGCAGAGAGGAGATGAGTGTTGGGAGGACTTAGAAGCTCTCATCATGCATCATTAGTGAGAGGGCGTCGTGGAGAGACGAGATGAGGAGGGATGGGAGAGGAGAGGAGAGAGAGCAGGAGACGAGAGGAGGGATAGGAGAGGAGGAGAGGAGAGAGAGCAGGAGACAAGAGGAGGGATGGGAGAGGTGGAGAGGAGAGGAGTAGAGGGGATGGAGAAGGGTGGGGAGGAGAGGAGAGAAGGGATGGGAGAGGAGGAGATACGAGTGTTGAGGAGGAAAATAGAGAGGAGAGGGGAGGAGATTGAGAAGGGATAGGAGGATAGGGAGAGGAGGGATGGGAGAGGAAGAGAGAGGAGAGGATAGGAGTAGAGGGGATGGAGAAAGATGGGGTGAAGAGGAGAAGAGAGAAGGGATGGAAGAGGAGGAAAATAGAGGAGATGGAGAAGGGTGGAGGGAAGAAGAGAGGAGGAAAGGAGAGGAGAAGAGGGATTGGATAGGGGACGAGGGATGTTAGAGGAGGAGAGGAGAGGGGATGAAAAAGTGTGGGGGGAAGAGCAGAGGGAGACAAGATTGCATATTAGAGAGTGAAAATTAGAGGAAAAGAGGACTGGAGGGAGAGCAGGAGAGGAAAGGATAAAGATAACACGGAGAAAAGATAAGGGGAGGAGAGGAGATGGGAGTATACGGAGAAGACAGAAAAGGAGAGGAGAGAGGTAAGATGTGAAGAGAGGAGCGAAAAGATAATGAGAGAAGAGGAGAAGAGAGGAGAAAAAAGGAGCTAGGAGTGGAGAGGGGGCAAGCGCCGGGCGAAAGGCGGAAAGAGAGCAAACAGATCCTAGATCCTAATAACCAAGTAAAGAGGACAGATGAAAGGACAAGGGGAATGAATCTGAGATTTACATAGCAGACAGCCCAGGCAAAATATGAGCCACCAGGGAGCCAGAAAGGGATAAGCGAGGATTAGCCAAACCACTGTAGCATTACCGCATTAACCGCCTGCTAGCGTGGACGACGCCATTAGCATTCCTTACTGCTACAGAATATCACCAAGGGACAGCCAAAGCTTATTAGTAAGAAACCTTCAGCTTGACTTTCAAACTTTCACACAACCTCAGACACATATGTGAGATGTTGTGCACCACACTAAGGGCCGGCATTGAGGAGGGCCGCTCAACGTCGCCCAATAACGGAGGGCTGACAGCAACTAGTGGTGGGAAATTATTTATGTCCACCGGCGGGAATTAAATTGCAGTTGAAAATAAAATAATTAAGACGATAAGACAGCAAAACATTTCGCAAACATGGCTGCCACTTGACACTGAAGGAAAGGTAGAGTAGACAACGTGTGGCTTCCTAGATTATCCTTCATTTTAAACACAACCCATAACTGCCATAGCGTCACAAATCGTCTGGCTTCGCTCATTTCTGCTCAATTAGGATTCCCTCTCTGATTGGGTCTGACTAGCCCTCTCTTGTCCAATCAGCATGACTCTCATGGCAGTGCTGTATCTTTAGTCATTGATATGAGAGGGGACCACCATCCATGGCAAGTAATATCTGCACCAACAAGGGGGCTGCTCAGACTCCTGTGTAGTTGCCGTGCTCAAAGGGCCTGAGCCGTCATGAACCAAAAGTGACATAATCCCAGCCCAGCGCACGGCTCATAAACCGTTTGTAGCAGCCCTCTGAAGATCGTGAGGAGAGGGTCAATGCTGTGAGTGGGATGCCTGCGCACTTTGCAAACGGTGCTTCACGACATCTGCCCTTGTTCTCAATGGCAGATGTGTGTAGCTGAACATGATGTGTTGAGCTGGACATGATGTGTTGAGCTGGACATGATGTGTTGAGCTGGACATGATGGGCCCTATTTTAACAGTCTGAAACGCAAGTGAGAAGCGCCGAGCGCAAGTAGCTTTGTGGGCGGTTCTATGGCGATGTTGCTATTTTACCGGCGCATAAATTACCCTTGTGCCCGGCGCAGACCAACCCCCTCTAAAAAGGGGTTGGTCTGAAGTAGCCTAATTACCCGTAGTTTTGGTTTGGGCGTAACGTGCGATCAACCAATGAGAGTGCCATCTCCCATCCCCTTTAAGAGCCATGAGCGCATTTAAATCTGACAAGTTGATATTTTGACAGCGCGTTTGCAGCCTCCGATGAGACAGATAAATGACTACATGAATTTCAAACTTCAAATGGCTCAGTTTATGGCCAAATAATATGGCCTAATTAACACATGGAATAGCGTTTTCTTCCACAACTTCAGAAACACTGAGTCCTCAAATAAATTTCGGCAAAGAAAACTTAACACAGATATATGCGGTAACTGTGGTTCTATTTAATGATATACGCAATCAGTGGCGACTGGTCATTAGGGGCATGGGGC